>DWPA01000236.1:0-29141 GCA_018251375.1 Calpodes ethlius
ATTGCAAGAATATTGTACGTCAAAATTAAATCAAATGATACTTCTAATCAGTAGACCTTAACCGAAGTCTCCTTCGCTACCATTGTGTAATTCATTAGTCAGCACTGTCAGCAGGTAGCACTGTGAGCTACTGAGATAATATAACAGAAGTAATATACTAAAGTATGACAAAAACTATTGAGAGGTATATATGAGAGTTTTACTTATGAAGTCTTCGGAATCACTCATTCGAGTTTCAAAATTCTTTCATCAATCATATAATAAATGCTAAAGTGTGTTTGTTTGTTTGTCCTTCTCTCACGATGACTGACGTATGATTTTTGGTTTAGAGATAATTGGAAGGACGACGAGTACTATATGCTACTTTTTACCGTGAAATCTAACTTTTGTGTTAAGGTCCATCGCGGTGTAAAAACAGTAAAAAGAAAGAAAATGTTTAATTTGTTGACAACAAAGCGTTGCCTAGCAAACAATGATAGAAAGGATTGACATCTTTTTTATTGCTTTTATTTTTCTTTGCGATGCGGGCAATGTCTAGTAGGCTATATTTTTAGATAAATCTCAATTGCATCCGCGAAACGGATCCAGGCCGCTAGTAAAGTATAATTTCATTACGCACGTTGCGTCGGTCCGCGAAGTGATTCATCAGAGTATCGCGAGAGCTGTATCACCGCGTCAATCACATCCACGCGGCCGACCGCAAACGAGTTTGGAATGTTTCGTTTTTCAACATATCATTAATCGAATATTATATTAAAACCGCGTAAACATCAACATATATCATCCGTTTTAATATTTGTCATAGTTACCTGTGTGTAACCCAGTCTGTTGTCTGACCACAGCTTAATACTGAAGTGATATCTTAATTTAAGAGTCGTATTTTTGTTTCATGCCATTATATACAGGTACTCTTTATATAATATGTGTAACTGTTTGCTGATCCATAAAATGAATAAATAAAATAACTCACACATCGTATTTAACAACAATCTTACGGTGGTAGCAGAAGAAGAGGCTATTACACTCACGTAGTCCTGTGCCCAACCTAATTAGAACTGCGGTCTTTTGAAGTCAACTCATCAATATCTTCTATAGGGCATGAGTTTCTTCTTTTGAGGAGATTTGCTGTGACTTGTGTTGAAGTGACCAAAACAGTGCCACAGTGGTCCGTCCATTTGATGATCTTCGAAATTAAAGACACGGTTTATTTCATTATTTTTTCTGCATCTTATTGTCAATCCTATTATATTGTTGTAATAAGTAGCTCAAACATGACTCCTTGTAGATTAACGTGATATTTACAACTAATAATTCTTACGTTAAATTACCCATACAAAACGCAATAAAACATTCCAAGTGACTTGAAAAGACATCAAACATAAGCATTAACACCAGAAACCGAATACACTTACGATTTAATTGGTTCGTCAATCAAAAAAACTACGCGAAAAAACATCGTACAAGAAACATACAGGCAAACAAAGCTAACAAGATAAGCTCGAAACGTACGAGGACGGAAAAACTGCGCAAAAAAGGCTCCATTTCAAGCTCGCACACGATAGAATAATGAATCCTAAAGCGGCTTAAACTATGACAATAAAAAACGGTAAATTAAAACGGCGCAGAAACCGAAAAACGAACTGTACGCAGTAGATTTATAAACTGGACCGACGCTAACACACTTTCACATGTCAATGGAGCCGCGTAAAAGCCTAAAAAGCGAAAAAAGGAGTGTGTTTAAAAAAATCGCACAACAGCCGCGCGTACATGCATCTTTTTCACCGGCCTGACAAATGGCTGCGAAACGCGGGATGAGTCGGTCGGATGAAAAATCATTCACAAATTCTGACGCCGCTCGCTTAGCCGGCCCGCCCCGGCCACTTTTTAACCGAGCGCCATCAATAAAAAGCCAAAAAGCCGGAGAAAAAAAGGCGTGACGTCACGAGGTACGTTCGCGCCGACACCGGCGAGCGAATAAATCAGTGCTGCGCTAGCATGGAGTCGGCTCCGGCCGAATTGTGGCGTTTTATGGCTTTTTGATTTACATGCCACTATTGCCGCGTATTTTAATGCATTCGATAACCGACCGAGCCGTGTTGCGCGACTGTAAATAAAACGCAAAAATCTCTCAATGAAACTGCGACCGCTTCGATTTGTGACACCGACGCGGACCCGTCGCAGTTGGCTCATTGCGACCGCGTCGGACGTCGGATAAATCGGCGCATTCCGCGCGTCACTGACAAATTTTATTTGGTGCACGGCGTTACACGAGTGTTATTACGACACAAGGCGACGCTGCGTCCACCGGGACCCCACGCGTTCCGATGACATGTTTACAATACTATATGACGGCTGTGCAGTATCCAAACCTTACATCGCGCGGATATTAAGATCAATTTATCGGGCAAAGTTATGATAATTGGAAACAATCTCCAAACTTTCCGTCTACATAAACCACAGCGATATCACCGTTGAGAAATAAATAGTCGCGCTTCCTGCTATTTGAATGTCGATCTCCGTTGACATAAATATGTAGCTGAAGATATAAAATATAATAGTCTTGTATAATAATTAATTCAAATATAAGCGACGATGACTCGGATATACATAATTTTGTCAAGTGCTGCCAAATTATAACAGTTAAATGATCTACATAATGTAAAACGTTGTTTGACTAATAGACTAATGATGTCGTGATGTTATGTTTGATATTACATTCTACATCACACTCGTCTCACATTAAACTGGTGCCATAATCAATTTTATTAAGATGGACTAATTTATACTAAAAGCAATACTAAATTATTCATTTTTTATGCTAAACAAATATATTCTTGACATAAATCTCAAGATTTAGGCAAAGTATCTATCTAAGGTACTTGATGTTTTAGTATTCATTTTAGTGTTTTAGTATTCATTTTTAATATTCAAGATATCAAAATTATGCAAAAGTAGTAAAAAAATTACACGTTAAAAAAAAGAAAACAGCTGTCGCTTAAACGTGAGATTTACGAGGAAATTTTAAGCCCATTATCAAGGTTATTTAAATTTTTTTATATCAAAATAATCATTCTTGTTCATTCAAAATCGTTTGGTCGTCAAATAGGTAGTACGAATTGAATTAAAACACATTTTTACTCCTTACAAATATTTTAGTACATACATATCTAAGTATGACTATTTTATTTGATCTTATTTCTCATATCAAGCCATAAGAGAATTCATATTATATATACTATTGAATTGACAGACATACATATATATTACGATACTCTCAGTTTTTCAAATAAGAAGAGATATTTACCAACTACTCAATTTGCTATTTCTATTTTTTTTTATATAATTAGTCAACAAACAAGCAGACGAGCCCCTGAACCTAACCGAACTAAAACGCACAAGGTTGGCCGTTGTTCTTGCCACAGCCTGGTCTGCCAGCAAAAGTAAGGTCAGTATTTTGAACTGTCCAAAACTTGAGATTGGACATAATATAAAAAAGATATATTGTTTTACAGAGTGTTTCCTATAACTGTAACACCAATATCTTTACACCAATAATAAGTGCAATAGACAATTAGATATACATATATAAATAATGACGTGTATGACAAGAAAGAGTTTTCTCTTACTTATTTGCCTAAGTACGGCATTTTCACTGTACCTACTGTACCGTAGTATACCGTAGTAAGTCTGAGAAGAGTCCACTTCCGTGTTACCCAGCAGTAAGTTTGACAGACAGGCGCGCGTCACGCCGATCAACTGGTGGCCCTCGAGGTTCATTCATTCACTCACGTTGTTTCCATTCCAGTCAATGATCTATTTTGTGAGAGATGACTTTTTCAATGTAGATGGGTTTTCGATTCAAATCGTAAATACATTTTGTTTTATTTACGTGTTATGAATTGTTAATTCTTAATTTCTCAAACTACTAAGACAAAATCATCGGTAGATAACATTGTTTAATCTTTCCCTCAGTAAGTATTGCGATTGTAATAACAAATGACTAAATGATAATTTTAAGTGCAATATAAGCAAAATTTTCATATATATTATATTGACATTGTTACGACTACACGCTACCAAACTATATGAAACTATATGAAAATGTAATTTGAAACTAAGTATTAGTTAATATATATATGAAATTTACAATCACTAGGTATATAGTAGATCCTGTAATAATATATATTTTTTAAACTTTGTCTGTTAGTGTTTGCTTTATTTAAATCGATTCAAAAATAGAATCCAACCCATTTTTTTTTTAATGCGGATGACATTAGTTGCCAAAGCGAGGACGGTTTCTACTTTATAACTGAATTCAACAAACGTCATTAATTTGTTGTTTATACCTTTTTTCATTTTTCTATTATAATAACCACAGACATGAGCCACAGTCGTAAATACTCACACTGAACAATAAAGAAAGCATTCGATAAAATATTTGTATTTCTCCATACTGCGACTGTCAAAATTATTCTTATTGAAATAAATTGAGGTGTTAAAGACGTTAGTGAATTTAAAAACTAACTCAATTCACGACATGCATCATCCCTCGACCGACCGGTACTCATTCACTCGATCAACTGTTCATTCAATCAACCCATTCATTCATTCCATCGGCTCCACCGGTCGAAGATCTACTTACATAAGTCCTCCCTTTTTGAAATTCGAAATTCGAATCGCACGAGGCCGCGGTAAGCCCACACAGGTTAATATTATGCGGTTAACTGTCCATAATCTCCTGAGGAAGAAATAATTTCGCGCATATGTTTTTTTTTTCAATTTATTAGAAAGTTTATCATTGAGATAAATATTTGCAATCACAGATATAATTATGATAATTGTAATGATGAGCGATAATTTATTTATCGAATTATAGTCATACCTATTAACATAAATAAATATGAATATATTGAATTTAAAGAGAATCCATTAATCAGCTTTCCATTCCTAAAACTACTTTTTTTATAATATTTTAAAAGCTAAGCTTCCGTTTTATTCCGTTTTGAATAAATAAATCTACCATACAACATTAATACGAGTGAAATTTAATGTATATTCAATATTACCTGTTAACAGCTGCTTTCATAGAATCATCATTGAAGATGAATAATCTATCAAAACGACGACAGAAAAAACTAACAAGCCGTCAACATTCGAACCGAACCAATAAACGCGTTACAGCCGCACATAAAGCTGCGTACACATCGTCGGAGATTACCCGAACGGCGAATAATCGGGCGCTAACGCGAACTATCATAAAAAACCGTCTTAACGGTCTGCGAAGGCCCTCAGGCATTCCAGTCACGTCGGGCCGAACTGATTGACGCGAGACGTCCGCGCCTTCTGGAAATCGCCCCCGACACCCTAGACGCCCCTCGGACCCCCTTCCACCTCGGTGGCAGGGGGGCTAAAGCTGACTTGAACTGTGATCCGAGCAAGAAACATGTGAAAAATGTCATTAATGCACTCCTCGGGTTCACCCGTACCGGCCTCGGTGTTGTTAACATTCTAAAGAGGTCAAACGGGCCCGTAATGTGGCCATAAGCGGGTGTATTGACGCCTTAATCGTTTCTTAATACGGAATGCAGAGCGGGAAAATATTAATAAGTACGTCATCACAGAATACGGAGCGGAATGGGTGGCGAATGGCGATTCTATGTTCTTGTTTTTATCCGAGTTCAAATCGTTAAATTATATTATCAGCCCAAAGACAAGACAGTGAATTTGCGACCATAAATTTGGTTTTTAAATCGAAACTATTTGTATTTCCAATTAGATTAACGCGAGTATTTATTTAACCAGATACATTCAACGACAAATACGAAATTTGTATGTAACATGTGATTGTGACAGGAACAGTCATGGTGATCTGTGAGTGATGATTTTAAAGATACGCATGTCCTATGACAAATATTTATAGTGTATTTTTATTCAACTATCCAAAAAAAAATAAGTATTTATTATGTTCCAATACATGTCATACCGTAGATTTAAATCCAAATGATTAGTTCAATATTATAAACTTAATGACTTCACTTTAATGCTACTACCAGTATTAACAGGTAAAAAAAACGTGGCAAAATTCATATGAAAATATAATGTAAATAATAATAAAGGTCCCGTAAATAAAATGGCGGCAAAGTTACCCCACAGACGATGTAACTTTATTAAGGTGATGGAGACTACGAACGAAGTGTAAACTTTGAATAGTCACACAGAATACAGTTACAATAAACGACTAGCAACCCGTATGTACACAAGTTTATTTGTAGTATTTGTACAGATAATGTCATCATCATTCACACACCGAATGCATCCATTTATAAATCGTACTTTATATTAAAACATCGCTAAAACCGTATATCGCCCTTCTTGAAGTAAAAAAATACAAATGTATTTAGTAATTGTTGATAATGATGAAATAGCAAGATTCATTTCATTAACGATAAATGAAATAATTTTACTAACACAATTCTACGCAATAAATCTTAAAACATTTAAATAGAAAGCAAGGAAGCACGAAGGGTGAACTTTGACGAAATATTACCCAACCGTGTTTTACTAATTAACTATTGGTTCAAAGATAACAAAAGAAATTGAAGATACTTAACATAAGAATTTACGTAACGTTCACGTTTCTAATAAAAGAACAGAGTCCCGACGTAACAGGAACAACCCGTTGCCAAATACGAAAGTAAATTGACAAAATTTTCGAGATGACCAGTCCCTCAGTAGCAATATCTAGACGGAAATAAAACCGTCAATATCGTCGCAATAACGCAAAAACTCCAAACAATAGACATTAATAAGAGGGAATAACGTTAGGCGTGGACCCGAGCCGGGATGCGCTTATTAAAACATTTCACCAGCGCAATATCTGATGATAGCGCGCGACGTGCACAATATGTGCGCCGCAAACTCCGTCCATGTGACGACCTGTGGGAATCGCGGCCGAGAAAACTTCATTAACTCCAACGACTCCCGTCCCCCTGAGCCCCCGAGCCCGGAGCCCCCGACCCGACCCACCGACCCCCCGCCGGTGACGGACCGGGGACGGCCGTCCGCTTATTACGTCTCGAACGTGCCGCGAAAATCGAAGAAATGTGACGTAAATACGTGAAGCGCTGGAAAGAATCGTCTCGCTGATTGGCCCGGCTTTGTGCTCGGCTGACCGTTAATCCGATCCGTATCTGAGGGGGCTCATTTTTCGGATTATTATTGAAGCTATCGCTTTTATTGTAGAGGTCTCGATTGCAGCTATCGTGTTTTGGCGGTCGTCGCGCTCATAATCGCGCGGATTACGCTAATGGCAGACATGAAGCGAATAAATAGGAATCAATGGATTTACCAAAGACAGACGGTGCTCGTACGATAGGATCAGCTCCAGATTGCAATTTTCTTTTTGTTATCCTATTTAACTCTTTTTGGATATAACCCAACGGCGCCCGCCGAACGATATCGTCCCGTAAACAAAGTCTCGTGTGGGTGTCGCACTGTCGTATCGCTCCATGTCGTATTACCGCATGTATTTTATCACATCTCAATAGTTCGGTATCGTCTGCAATCACATCAAAAATAAAAAAATCTTCAAGCCGTTTCCAATTCTCGCTATCGTATCATTGCCTTCCACGGATCGATTCACACTTCAATTTCAAACGATACAATCCCGAATTCTAACTCACGCCGAGCTCCTTTTAGGATTCACAATCCTTACGGGTCGTCATATCGCATTGATTTTTCGAGATTGAGCCATCGCGAGACATCTTTTGATTTTGCGATTTCTACGAATGTTATCAGCGGATGAGACGGACCAATCTTCTATCGCAATCTTAATCGGCGAACCCTATCTCAATCCGACATTGTAAAGGTGAAAATGTATTTTAATTTGTCATATCTATGATTGATGATTAATTTGTCACGTTTGTCAAACAATTATGTTCATTGTTAAAATAAAAACAAAGGTTGATATGTAATTTTATTTTCTGTTTATAAAATTTCAAACAAACTTAACTTAACAGATACCTAAACACAAACTATGTTCTAATGTTCTGACTACTTTTAGCAGAATATTATGTCCAAAGGGGGCGTTAGATCTCCTTTAATAGTCCATTTTTGTTTTCTACGTCACTTCACATAGCACGAACTTAAGTCGTAGCGCGAGCTCGTTTAAGATTTCAGCGGTGTACCACCTCTGGTTTTTCGGAAACACTCACAGTTTCTCGGAAACGTCGCGACCACACACGACACCTCGTCTCCTGTTGACGTATGGACGGTTTAACAACCTCCCACATTCTCTGAAGCGGCCGGTTGACGGACGGATCCCACTGATTTATAAGCAGGTAATTGGTCCGAAAAAAACGTGGCGTTTATTTTTTATTTAATTTTACAAATTGTCATATTTAAATCTCGCTCCTCGAAATTTAAATATTCGATTATCGGATCTGTTTAGCACAGATATTACGATTCCTAATTTTATAGGGAAGACAAAATTTAACTTTTAAAATGCCGAGTAACGGAGCTCGCTGATTGACGAAATACACGGTGGCCCGACAAACGAATTAGTGCCAAGACGTCTAAAGCAGTATTCTCTAAACACCTAGCAAACGACGTGACTTTTTAAACAAACTAATTTAAGATAATGTTTGCATATATCTTTCACTAAATCGTAAAATTTGCGAAACGTTTACTTATATTTCACGCATCGCACCTATTCTTCGCAACGACAAGTATTAAATATAAATTGGCATTGATAGGCTAGTGGTCCAAACGTTAATTTCACAAACGTCTGAGTTCAAATCCCGCACGAGTCTCCAATTTACAGAAAGTAATGTTCGTATTAAAAGTTAATTATAAACTTGCTTTGGTACACCCTGAAATCTGCACACCCGACAACTCTCCATAATGTTCTCAAAGGTGTGTGAAGTAAGCCAATTCGGTACTTGGCCATCGTGGTGGACTATAGCCTCTACTCTTTACGTTGCGAGAAGAAACCTCAGCTGAAATGCAATGGTTATTTGTCTGATTGAGATTATTATCTGTTTATGCTTATTTCCTAAGTATAATAGTAATATATTAAACAGACAAGCATAATAAAGTTGAAACCAAAACATAAAAATACGAACAGACAAATGTGTCATTTAGTGTGCATTTCAACATCGGCTCGGCGTACACTCGTAATGCTGTGTTCGCTCGGTGACTGACAACGAGTCGTTGAAAGCGGGAATCGACGGGCCGCAGCGACTCAATACCGTTGTCGCAGATGCGATCTGTCAGCGAACGTGACAGATTTTATATTTTTGGAGTAAACATATTACTCTATGTAACGGTAAGCCGAAAGCACGGATTTAAAAAATAATTGTATGTTTTTGGGGTTTCGTACGAAAGAGGAGGCAACGGAACCTTGTTCATAAGACTTCGCTAGTCGACCGCCCGTTCTATACGCCCGATAAATGTAAGGCAATGACATTTGGGGAGAGAAATTATGTCATTTACCATACATATTTTAAAGAAAAGCGTTTTATATAAGGGCGCTGGATATAGGCCACTATCTCTCGAAGCAGAGATGATAATTAGATATTTCTGTATAAAAGTATGTTATTTTAAACAGTATTTATATACTTGATATAATTATTTTATTAGGTATCATGATACAGGCAATGACGAGTCAGTGACAGGGCAGTATTTAATCATGCGGTATTCAGGGAAAAAGCTACGTGTAGTTTGATTTTACAATGTGGTTTTATTCGTCAGATTTAATACTTATTTTATACAACAAATTAAAATAAAAAATTAACGAATATAAAACTTAGTGTCGGTTCCGTTGATTGGTGAGGAAATTTTTTGAATATAATTCTTGTTTGTAACAGTCCAGTTATGATCGACTTTAGAAAGAGCTGTCGTAATTGAGAGTGTAAATAATTTCGTGTATGTGATTTTAACCGTTAAGGTGTTTTCTTGTGAAATCAATCCTGAGGGAGTACGATATCAGGTCATCAGTATCATAAAAATGTAATGTCATTACAACTATTTAGAGTTTAGAGTATGAAAATTTAGTTCAAATTATACTTTGATTATACATACCTACTAAGTCACAAGAATAGTTGATTAAAAATTTGCTTGTGTCAATCGTAAGAAATTAAACATCGGACCTGATAATTGGATGGTTGACCGCTAGTGGTTTCATTTCTTGTGTGTTTCCGTGCTTCGTAAGGCACGGTAGCTCTGAACATGACGATCTAATAACAGTCAAATACGAGGAGATATCCGTGATTTATACAATGCTATATTCCATCAATTAATAAAAAAGAAACATTGATTCCAGAAACCATTAAACACGAGAAACCATCTAAAGCTTACTTAATTTACTCCACACTTATCCATCGGTATTCCCTTCGAGAAATAAACCTCCGAGCTCAACACAGTTTCTTTTCCCGCGACGGCCGAGCTGTCAATCAGACGTCAGCGACTGGATTTCTGTCCGTCTGTATGTCCAAGATGCGTAACCCGACTCTGAGAATCCACTTAATCTTTATTGACATCGCCTTTACCAAGTTACTTGCGGCCGGCCGGAGGGAAGTGGTCCTTGCAGCGACGATATAAGATTCACTTTCGCCGCAGCGCTCCCACCGTCTGTTTGTAAGTGTGTTCCGACGGTGCGTTCATTAGTAGCCCGTTTTTCTTTTTAAGCAGACAATGTCTGTTAGTTTGATTTTTATTGATGGGTTTTTCACGTGCTTTGCTTCGTTTTGTATTGGACGAACGGATTTATTTGAGATGCTCCGATCGAGTGTGACGTTTAATTGAGACGCTTAAGCCGTGAAACCTGGCCCGTACAATACATTTAAACACTCGGCACAGATAGCCATCGTGTGGCTCTTTGTTCGAATGTTTTATCGTTTTATAGTGGTTTTATTGCCGTTCGCTATATTACAGCCTCCAGACAAGTTAGGCCCCGTTCTATCACGTTGCACTAGTGTGAACATGAAAGTTTATTTATATTTTGAATAAAGATGGCAGAACGTTTCACTTAATTTTTGTTCTAATAAGAAATTCCTTGTTTAATAAACCAGCTTCTATACTGTATTAAATTTGGCACTGTAAGTTGTAGTTCCTCGTACGTTAAGACATCGGCTAAATTACAAATTTTGTGCGTCGTAGCTGCCCTAGTGCATTATATTTAAGTGGTTTCCCGTCAAGAAACCCACGACAATCGTCCAATCACTCGCATACACTGGAACCATCCAGTCCGTCAACAATGGCCCAGTGCGTGTCCACTGACACCCGTCCACCTGACGCATGACGTCCCGTCCGCCGAGCCGAGCCGCCACCAAAATAAACAGAACTGAAATCGTGAACGCGCATCGACCTTACATTTCAACAGCTCATTGTCAGGCAAACACGAGATTTTTCTTATAATATTTTTTTTCATTTTACATGCTGAAAGAGTAACGTAGACACGCCAGCGGTCGTCCTAATGAATCCGACAATATTTTTTCCACTTGTTTGTTTCGCACTTCTACCGCTTTGGTTTCAATGTTTGATTGGAATTAATGGGCGAGTAAATTTGTTAGCGGGTTGCCCTGAATCATTGGTGTTTCGCAAAATGCTCAGAGCGATGACTTTATTGTTGCAATGAAAAACTTATTGACGGTTCTTGACAAATAAGTCTTAGCGTAATGAAAATTATCACCATATTATATTACTGTTCTGCTTATTTTTAAAATAATAAGCCAATGAATTTATATGCAGTGATTTCATAATTACTTACGTGTTTTTCCACTTACTGGGTCAACAATAACAAAAAAACATATGGTATGTCAAAATATATTTACGATAATACGTTAAAAAACTGCATTTAAAAATATACCTAACAGAAACTTGAGATAATCAGTAAAAATATAGAGTTAGTACATTCCCAACATAACTATTTATAGACACCAAAAAACATTAGTGTATTAGGCTTTTTGCTATAATATTTTATATCGAGCTTGTCCACACTAAGCTCGCGTCTCAATGAGTTTTTGCCTCAAGTTTAAACATATAGAGAACATTGATGGATTGATGTTTGTTCAGGAGCATTAGTGGTCCTACCTGCGTTATGCCTTTATTGATATTAAGACGTAGCTCACTGCGTAATTATAATATTGTTGTTCTTTTGGACTGTTCCACTGTTTAAGGGGGAGTGCTCACTGGACAGATTGCACAATAGTAATAGACGTAACAATAATGGGGTATGTCTACAGAGGTGTTTTTTTTAAATTAAGTAACAGGTGGGTTATCTTGTTATCGTTAGTTGATTTCACTTGTCTAGTGTATAGGTATAGCAAATAAAAATGTAGATAATATAACAGTTATTAAACATACTTTTGCAATATTTTTGAGCTGATACTCGTATAATACGTTCAGGAATGAACTGTAACTATCACTACTACCTGATGGATCTGTTACGAAGAAATTTTGCGTATAGAAAAAATATATTTAGTTTCTTTGCTACAGAAGTTTTATAAACAATATCATAGTTGTAAGTGATTGTAGAGTAAATTTATTTATCGATTTCGTTGGCTCACAGTGACGTGTGAAACCTAATGGTATAAGATTATATTTTTTTATTAACACAAAACTGTTATTGGTCAAGAGTAGATCTATTCCTAGTGTTTCTACTAAGTTGATAACAACAATAACACCATAATGGTACAATAACAGACCTCCTTATCGTTTAACAATTGATCTCTTCCGGCATCGGTTGATTAGTGTGCAGTCCTCCTAATCCTCGCCGGAGTATCCCCGACGCGGCGACCTACTTGACCCGGAGTTGTCGGAATGAGAACGGATTCATTGTGTGAATAATTCGACTGATGAGAGGCGAATGAATAATGGTTACTGTGAGTTATCCTTGAGGGCTTGATTGATTTAGAGTTTTACGATTGAATTTCTTTTACTATTAGAATAATTACGATTGTTAAGTAAAGAGAAATGGTTGGGGTATTATGAACATCTGGTCATAATGTGGAACCCTTATTGTACCATAAATCCTGAAGAGTTTAATGGCAACGACATCTATAATCCAATCAATCAAAAAAGTTCAGTTGACACATAGATTTATTTATGTAAATAGCTGACGAAAGAGCTGGTGATTCTCCTGATACGAGTCATTTGACGCCTGACTCAAACAAAAGAGTGGTAAATAGCCAGTAAAGCTATACCGAAAGACAATAATAAATATGTATATATTTTATGTTACATAAGTTTCAATGCTTTTTCTCTGTTGATGACTCAGGTGTTTGACTTGTTGCTGTCCATGTCAACGAGTGGAACTAATCAATTAAATTATTGATAAGGTATTCCGTTTTGTAGATAAAAACGAAACGTTACCGAGAAGTTCGCCTTCCAAGCCATTCGAGTGTACCAGCTATATTGGCCCGCAGTCGCCCGAGCCGCCATGCTCCATTGGCACCAGTTACCAATCAATCAACCGCTAAACCAATTTAATTGATTGCGTAACTCGATTACTGAGACTACAAAACGGGGCACGTGACCGGAATACCTTGTTGACGATGTTTTGTCCGATAAAACACGACCCGAATGGACAACCTAGCGGACCGCTCGTACCGCGATTTAGACGAATTACGATTTTAACATAAAATAATACAGTAAGATATCTTATAGTCTTTGTATGTTTTTTTGTCTCGCTAGCTGCCATTAGATTAATGGGATTCTACTATTGCGTCCACGATTCAGAAAAAGGAGTATAGGTCGCCTTGCAATTAAATAGACTGACGACCTGAAGAATACAGCGGGAATTTGCTGGATTCAGAAGACTCAGGACCGGTCTGAGTGGCGTAAATTTAGGGAGGCCTATGTACCTACAGCAGTGGACCTCCAAAGGCTGATAGACAGATAGCTATTATTTATACAAAATAAACGGGGAAATGATTCAGATGTAAAGTACAGGACATGGCTATTTACATTAAATGTTTTTGGCTGCGAAATCTTTTTCAACATCTGAATCTAAGGCTTTAATGCCTTAGAAAAATCGAAAGTTTTATTATCATATGTTTTATTACACATTCTTTGACTGCATTATTGTATTTATATTGGAAAATTATTAAGCTCATATTAAAAATATATGTATAAGTTCATCAAATTAATAGCTCACTACGAGACGTGGGTCTTTCCTCATAACTGAGTAGACGTGGGACATACATTACAAAACCTCAGTACAGATTGGTGGAGAAATGTATAATCATAAAAGACAGTGGACAATTTAATAGTAGTGAATACAACAGTATTTACGATTTGCGCTTCATTTTTGAATACTCACAACAGTGTCACATAACAAAGGTAAAGTAAAATATGATTATCAAATGAATCACTCGGCAAATTAACGTGCACGGTCCAAAGTTCGCAACATCAAAGGGAATGAACCCGCGATGCATGCAGCAGATGCAGTAAAGTATGCAAAAAGTGCAAATCCGTCAAGTTTGATAGCGCTTCATATCAGCTCTTCATGCGCCTCTGTTATTTGTTGCCCTTTGTTTCTACCTTGCTGCATGAGCTGGGTATGACTCATAAACGTAGGGTTGTCACTATACGTTAAAAAAATATTATCAATGTACCAGTATTTTGTCAGGTCACCATCCTACCAAAAGATGACGGGTCTGAGATTGATTTCTGGCCAATGCAAATATTTAAGTGAACGATAAATATTCTTTGTTGTTCAAACAACAAAGACCTAAAATAACATTGTCATTTAAACAGTGGATGGGTAGGTGTTGCAGACTAGTCCGATAGTAAGTGGATACGACGAACATCAGTAACATCCAAAGCATTACAGTGGGGAAGCTACCGTTACGGTCAGAATTGATTAACAAAGTAACAAAAGAGAATATAATCTTTAATAATTAAATTTATTATTAAATATATAACAGTATGAAAAATCACACTTTTGTTATTGCTTCAGAAAAGGGTTTTGTCGAGAGAAAAAATCATTGAACATGTTCACTGTATGTCCATTTCACCCATCTGGATAGATATCAAAAATAATATTTTATATCAATTTGTAATATTATCATTCACAAGTTATCCTGCAGATACCTATTATTATTTTCCTGGTAGCAACCCTAAGACACATCGGATGGAACGCACGCCCGGGGCGCGGGTTCGTTCCCGCTTTGTACAGATCCAAAGATCCGCTGATACCGCGCCATGTGGTTGCGCCGATCGACTACAACTCGTTCTCCACAACTTACCACCGCCATCACCACGAGATGTTGGTGGAGAGATCAATGATCTACTTGAAAAATATATATCATTTTAAAATTTCCCTTACCTGTACTTTTTCAGTTTTATAATATTGTCCTGTATAAAGGAGAGTTACAATTTTAGCCTGGAGGTATGTCTGTTCATATGAGACGGGAAACTCCTTAGAGAACTTTCTCCTTATCTTCTTCTATCTACTCCAACTGGCAAGAAATCTATTTTTTTTGGATTTACATGGGTGGTGGCTGCCACTTACCATTCGATTGGCTAAGTTTAACTTACCTAGTAGTGTCACCTCGTTTCATTTCACAGTGTGATTTTTGGTTAAGGTTATTCGTGTTGCACCTAGTTGGAATTCTAGAGTTATTATTATCGGTATATATAAAACACCTGGCTCATTAAAAATAAACAGTGTAACGTGACACTTCAAATATCAGCAGGGTATTTGGGGAGTTTGCAATACAGGTTCACTCGGTCGACTCGCTGACACGCGCCGAAGGGCCACGGGCCTCCCCGCGCCGATTATCGTAACGGAACCAGTTCGGTGCAGAGATAGGTGCGACCGTGACCTACGAACGCGTCTGACGTCATTAAACAACCTGTTTTGTTTGGCCGCCTTAATTGAAGTAGGTCTGCTCGTCTACATACATATAACAAGGTGTTGATATGTGGCTTTCAATTATAAGAACTAGAGACACGTTCTGCGCACGAAATTCGACCGTAATTCATAATGTCAAGGGTTAGTTCACATTGACAGTATTTAATCTTTTAAACTCTTTTCTGATTGACTTTCACCATAAATAAAGAGTATAGTATATATCTTATTATCCGTGTGTGTCTAATGCATGGCAGTGTGTGCAATAAATAAATTATTATTTTAATGTACTTTATGAGCATTCATAAATTATTATTATTATTATTGAAAAATATTAGCGTTGTGCAATTCTCCTACATACAAACTATATGTGTGCCAAATTTCATACTCCTCTGTGTCAGCGCAATTTTCGTAAAAAAGGGTCCAAAGTTTTTCTGATAAAGAATAGAATTGGCCTGAGGTTGTGACGCCCGTAGTGAACAACTGACAAATGAGATGGGTTTACTAGCAGTAGTTATTGTATGATTGAAAATACCACCTCCAAACTAGATTTTCAGCATTAATGAACTTAATCGATGTACCTCCCAATTGTTACCAGACTCGCGTAACACAATTTTAAATCAATATAATTTTATTATGAATCTGCTTCTAGTATATGTTCATACAGAATTGATCTTCATTGAATTAGAAATAATTACAAATGAATTTGACAAAATATTGATTAAGAAAGTAAAGCTTTTTTGACAAAATCGCAATAATCAAGACACGTTAACTGCATAAATATTATCTAAATGTTATTATTGTAGAATGCCTACTTCTCCCCGTGTTTCCATTCGGCTCGCGAACGAATTGCTTCAGATTGTCAATCAGCCGATGATTGAATCAAAGGAGTCGGGGGTCACTACCGTTCGTTCACCGCGCGTCTACGAGCTGTTATTGTTAGCACGAGGCAGGATCGTGGCTGGCGTCATTGTTTTGTGTTTAACACCTTAAATTTAACAAATAACGGACTTATCATTTAAACGCTCATGTGTCTTAACTAACGCGATAAAACTTTATTAAATTATAGAATCAATTAGAAATGTGTACCGAAAACAATAAAAGACTTTTAAATTTAACTCTCAGGGATCACTCTGTTCCTATTCCACGCGCTAGCCAGTATCTCACTCGTAGAATTTAGAATTACCACTCTGTTAGAAAGGGACGAAGGGCTCTCTAATCGACTATTCTATTGGAACGCAATTTGTACCGCGTGCACAATCAACATGTACTATACCACAAAAAGTATACTAAGTAGTATACAGATATTCTAGATGCGTCAAGAACAGAATAACGTTCTCATTATAGTTGAAGTGGGTCACCCAGAAATAATATTGTAACTACAAAGTATATTTCTTCCGCATTACGTAAAAACCACTCTTGATTCATCCACATATCGCCAACGCAAAATCTATAACAGATCTAACCCCGTTGCTCGAGACGGAATATTATTTTATATTATTACTACAGTATAATATCTGCGAGCTGTCCGTCTGTCCGTGTAACTGTTGTGACGTTGGAAGACTTCCTGACGTCTGGCGCAGGTGATGCAGTTCGCTGCGGGGATGGTGACGAGCAGAGCGTGCGCGGTAGCGGGAATGATTTGTGAGTTGAAGAAAACTTATGAAAGACGGTATTTTTTATGAATTAATTTTTAAATTATTTTACAAAAAAAAATCTAAAGTCAGTTAAAAAGGAAATTTGAAAATAGCTTTGGTGTAACTAATTCTAATATCTTTGAAACAATAAGCATGTATTATGCGGTGGGGAGATGTTCTCATCCCACACAAACTACTTAACAAAGAATTCTTACAACACGGTCACAACCAAATACCTAAACGCATTCTACTTCGAAAACCTTACACGCAAAATACGCCTTTTCCATTTTAAAATGTTTGTCATTTTTTTCGTACGTATTTAACCATTGTCATTGTAGAAGTATTTATTTTATTCCAGTATGGCCCGCTGGCGGCCACCACAGCGCCCTCGCCGCTACTAACAACAAGAACAAGCGATGTGACGTATCATCTCTGCGCTTGAGTTGATTACGAGCGTCGACACGTTCGTGGCACCGCGCACCGTGTTCTAGAATAGCGCACCTAGAAACCAAGTTCGTCAAATCAAATCAAAATCATTTACACGTATGAGACAAGTATTTCTTACTTTAGTTATCTTCAAAATTATCAAGGATATAAAATTGACAAAAAATTGTGATACTTTTGTGTTTTTTTAAGAGCTTAGGCTATTGACTGGCTTACTATGAGGATTCAATTTAAAATGTCTAACACCTGACCATCAAGACATATGCACTTGAAATGTCACCAGGAAGCCACATTGTAATAGTGATTTATGTAACTTTGTAAACGTAAGTAGCTATTCATTAGGATCTAACTGAAAATAAAATTTACGAAGGAATTTCAGTGCGGTACCTGATTGTCTATTACCTTAAATTGCGGTCAATGTACTAGCAAATGATTTAACCCATTATGGGTTCATTTCAGCGCATGTGACTATCTGCTTTTTTAATTTAAGAGACCCCTCTTCTGATTACGAACCATTTCGGACTATGGATATTGGCCCAACTTGTCGGAGACTAGTTAGAGATAGAAAAAAAATATTGTTAAAATATATGTAGCTAGACTTGAGGAAGCATCGCTTCGCTAAGCATCGCATAGCATTGGTAAAGTGTACTATGTAGTTTCAACCAGTTAACTTTTAACATAACAAAAAAATTAAATATTAACTTACCGTCAATTAGGTATATTAACACTATGTCCTCAATTTCAGGGAAGTAGCCAGTACTGTGCTAGAAAATTGAACTAAGAACTATCACAGCACCAGGCCTATATAAATAATGAGCAAACGAACTCTATAAACATCTAAAAGCATGAATAATTCCTTTGATACACAGGTGAATAGTTTTCACACGCCAGTTTTTATCAGTGACACGCCGATTGCCGTGTTCGCCAAAGGACCTTAGAATATACGGTGCCAATAAACGCAAATTCTCCGGACATAAGTGACTAGGCACTGTCAGGATGTATTTTATGGCGCCACACACTAAGCACTCACCAAACAGTGCCCCGGCCGGGAATCGAACACGCACCCACCTACGATACTTATTTACAACGTGGCAAGAGCGATATATTCAGAATCAAATTGTCGAACGATCATCGTGTTTGACTCCTACGCTGTGCAACGTTGTCTTGGTCCGCAATTATAGGAATATCGACCTTATTACATCACCGATAAGGATGGTAAAGATCGCAGAGTAGGTCTGGTCGGTGCGTTGAATAATTTGCGACCTTTTAATGTTCATGTGTGCCTGGTACCTCACAGCTAGGTTAAAGATGGAAATTTATTAGATACATTCAGTTCATGGGAACTTTTACATGGTTTCAATGTCAAGCTAAGTAAGTCATGGTGTTGTGAATTAGTCCAAATAGCAAAGTATGGCTGTTAAGCGAAGGGATTTGGGTTAGAATCCAGACCAGCGTGCTTGAACAAGAAATATTAGTCAAACTTATTGAAATACACAAATCGCTTACACCGCACCTCCCTATATATAAGACAAACGCATTGGTATTTCCATTTTAACCCTGGGCTCACATGTTTTTGATGGGTGTAACCCTCACTCACATCAGAAACGACCGTACATGTTCAATTCACATGTAGTTCGAATGTCTCTGCCACACCTACGTTAACGTCGGTCCCAACGATAACGCCTGAATGCGCCTTAACTAACGAGTTAATTGCTTGGCTAAATTAAATGTTAACGTGTGTCGATTAACGCGTGAATTATCTCGCTAATTTGGTCGTATTGTTATTGTTAACGCGCTAATTGGCGCGTTAGATCACAGATATATCGTGGGCATAATAAAACATTTTATTTTGTATCAAAGTGATTTCAAAATACAAGAAAAAAACACTTGTTTCTTTTGACGAATCGCCTAAGTCCAAAATGCTATTTTCAAGCAGTACTAAAGGCATTCACACAAGTAAATCTAAGCATGTTTTATATCTACAGAGATAGAACACGTTCGCAGTAGAGTACTAGTACATAGAAAATGAAGACCAGTGGTACTGCGATAAGCCCCCGTACAACTGTACGTCCGTCTGAGGTACGTGCGCAGACCAGAAATATTCAGAGACGGCGGCTATATTCACTAAGTTCACCTTTTGTATCCACTAGTGTAAGGTGAATGCAATATAGGTTAAATAAATGAGGTTGTTTGTGAACTGAAATGTTTGAAATTATTTTACATCGATTAATTCATTGTCGATGTATATTTCGACCCTTCGTTAGTATCGTTATATCTGTAGTAAATTGCTATGACAGGTTGTAAGAATTAAATTTAAGGATTGCCCAGTGTTAGTTCTAATTATTATTTATTTTATTTTAGTTGCTTTTATTTTAGTCATGTCAGATTAGAAATCAAATATGTTTTTTTCAACTCTGACACAATACAGACCGAGGTAAATCATAATATAATATTCCTACCACATTTTCTAATGTTGAAAACTGCATGCAAATTCACCTAATTTTAAGAGTTTTAAACTTGGTTACATGAATAGAGTTCAATATTAAAATGTATTTTCCATTATGTAATGTGACAATCTGCGTGTTAACTAGCGCTCTAAACTATTGACCACATCTTGCCATATTGGGTTTAACACGCTAATAAAAGAGTTAGGTTAGAACAAAATGTGACAGGAGCATAAAAAAACCTATTGTATTACGGCGCAATAAAGAATTGTGAGAGAAAGTATGAAAATAAAACAAGCAAAGCAGATATGCCGTTAAACAAAGTTTGCCTCTGTCGGGTGTTTACCTACTCTGGCGTGCCTCGTCCGACTGATTACCTGTCCGTCATGACCGCCTGGTACCTCATAATAAGAACTCGCGTGATTCCTAATAATATCTGATAAAATTAATTAACATCAATGTTACAAACATGCCATCACTACGATGAATGACAGGTGAATATGAGTCCACAAACATGTATCTAGCTTCTGGTCCAGGGAAGGAGGGAAATTCAGATATAATGTTTCATGTGGGGGAGTGCTAAGGCAAAACCTAGTAATTAGAACTTTTAAAGACACCTCTCCCCCTTCTCAGTGAGTCCACGTCAGTCCAAATTAATAAGCTGATGTGGTACCACCGTCACTTTTACTCACCATGTCGTAAGGAAACTTTCCTTTTACACAAAAAAATATCAAAAATTTTCATTTCCATTTTTGTCGTACCGTGATATTTGTGCACTAGCACCTACGTTGATGTTATAAAATATGGCTAACAATGGCCATTAAACACCAGTTAGAATGTATTCTCGTGTGTCACTTATCAAAGAAAAAATAATTTCAACGTCATTACATTTCTATCCTTAAAAGGATTAACTACTGGACATAAGCCGTTTGAAAAGACAATTTACACACTCGGAAGCTTCATGAACATGTAACATACAAACGTGTAAATGAGACAGCACAGTGTACACTAGTCATCCATACGACATTTTAATATTAAAAAATATTTTAAGCGTTACATTTCTATGATAAGAATTCGTTTTAATCCATCTCTAAATGTCGCTATCATGACAGTACCTAATTGCGAACACCTTACAAAGCACATTAAAAACGATGCACCATATTTTAATTCATAATAACTTTGTATCCCGCATTCGTTTCGTAAAACGAACTATCTCTTGGAACGTTTCAAACAAAATCCGACCGTACTGTGAATATGATAGAGACAAGAATAGGTAGACACGGTATATTTATATAATGTTTTGGTTCGGATCACTCGCATCTCGCCCGAGCGCATTATACCTCGAGTCACTCTCAATCACTCAAGCTGTCCGCCTGTCAGTCATAAGCAAGACGAACGGGGGAGACGGAGCCCCCGGCCCCCCGCCCACCCCCCAGTGGGGGGGTGGTCAGCTCTTGAAGACAATTTACCGTGCCGAGCTCGGGATGTGAATTTATTTGAAGGAACGCAACGTGTATGATTTCTATAGTAGAAAGTAAGTTTTGGGTCTCCTTTGTCTACGATGGAGCATTTTGTGACGGACATATTGCGATTAGGGCTGGTGCTCTTTTTTATAAATTTTTATTCAAGTACCACTTAAGTCCTGGCAGATCAAAAGAATATAGTTAAGGATGATCAAAAGACCGCGTCGTCTGAACAGTGGAGTAGGAGACAGGGAGACATGGAGAAATAAAGTTTACTATGGAAAAGCAATATTAATTATCTTTAAATTTTATTTTATTTTATATTATATGTAATAATTTTTACGCTAGCGAATATACAAATATCGTTAAGTATTTGTAAATGGTACTTTAACAGCCATAATCTTTTCCCTTAAAAGCATGACGTCCGTCTCATATGAGCCGAGAGTACCCAAAGCGTCCTAACAAAACCAACATTCTTTGTCTCCAAAACAATGCCGAAATCCTGTATCTCGAATAATCCCAAACCAACGAAGCCGTACAAATCCCATCGATCGTCCCAAAACAAAACGAATAAAAAAAATAAACAAATATTAATCAGGGCTCTTTAGCGCAAACAGAGTCAAAAACGCGACAAAGCCGGCCGGTCCGGGCGAGTTAACATCATTATCGGTGGGGGTTTGTGGCCCCCGAGTCTGGGGGGCCGGGGGGCACGAGGGGCGACACACGTCGCTCAGACGTCGCGCGCAGACGGACGTCTTTGTCGACCGTCGGTTTATTTACTCGGTGGCTTTGTGAAGGATAGAGACGGCTGACATTTTTCGCTCGTTATTTTATCCCTGGCTAGTTTTCGCTGATTTCCATCGTTCTTGTGGTTAGTCACTGTTATTATTAAAATTTACTTAGTTTGAATGCTTAATAAAGATTTTGTATGCGTCTGAAAATGTTTACAAAATAAATGGGTTAGACTCGAAATGATATTTGATCCACTGAATCTTATTGACACATCTCATTCAGTACCATGAATACATTTATGATCAGTTCGAATATTTGTGTTTATTCCTCGGTGTCCACATTAAAATTGGGCATACAATATCTCTGTTTGCTACATCGATGATAACAAATTCAAAGACAATCTAGCTACCTTAATACCAAGTATAACACACCTGCTACTAATAGAAAGTAGTGATATGTATAGTGGTTTTATATGTATTATCGTTACGTAATAAGATAGCCATGCTGTTTCGCCAATATATCTATCTATAGGCATCGGTATTTTCTAAAGTTTTCCTAATACTGGTGTAACTTTTCCAACGTGTTCCTTATTTTCAGGTACATTCGTTTTCCAAATATTTTTATTATAACTAATGGATAGTTTATTCATTATTAATGGATAAATTTGATAACATTTGAATCACGTGCCCGATCTTAACTGTCACATTAAAATTTTCTTACTTATGGTATTATGTATGTCACTTCATGTAAACTATATTTTTTAACAAATTTTCCAACTAAATCAAATTTAAAACTGTAAAAAAATTATGAAACAAAATCGAGTCACAAAGAGATAAACATTGGCAAGAATTTTGCCGTTTAATATTATCTATACAAATCCAACAAGGATACAAATCTGGAATGCACCTTGAAAGGTAAATCTAACTGATATATTTCTTCAGTCAAAACTAAGAATTTTAATAACATAACTCCGGTTTCAGGACAGATACTACATAAAATCGAACAATATCCAGTCACGCAATCCGTCCCTTCTACACATTGTACACTCTGCAAACAGTTGATTCAATCAAACTTGACAGCTCAAAGTCGATGTGGGTCGGACAATGTGCCTATCATCGATTTTTTCCTCCGTGTGTCGCTGTATTTAGAATAATTCATACTCGTGACCCGGAGATCGCAACATCATGCCAGTACACAGGTTGCTATGTTCATAATTAAATGAAAAAAAAGGTTAATGCCACATTTGTTTTCGAATTTTGAATTTCGAAATATTTTTATTTAAGGAATGTTTTCAGCCTGTCATCTTTGTATTGTCAATACGTTGGCAGTGGCAAGAATGTGCTTGAATAAGACCTTTATCTTTAATTTCTACATTCAATAATTTTAAATTTTATTCAAGACTTACAATGCAGTTAAAATGGATTTTGCTACTGAATACCACAAAGATTTTAAGAGTTATATGTGAGACAGAATCTATAGACATATTGTAGTAACTAGCTATCTATAGTAATGAAGACGTACCAGCTAGCGACGTATGTGGTCTAACTTCGGATCTCTGGCAACAGTTTTTTACTGAAGAGACCCCTTCCATCGCTTCATCTCCTAGGTTTTATTAAATAGTAAGCTTATTTTTTATCGTCTCGCATCTGGCGAAATCTGGTGTCTGGTGTCAAAATTTGTGCATACCAGTCAATGCTGCCACGTCACGTTATCAAGATGCATTTAAAAAGAGATCGCTGAACACTATAAAACTTTTTTCTTATAGTGGAGGAGATGTCCGTGAAGTTCCCTTAATACAAACGTATATTATTTATTAAACTGAAGTTTATAAAGTCACAAGTTAGGGTAATAAATTTCATCAGATGTACTAAGTAATATAACAAAGTATAGGATGTAAACATGGCCTTTTAAATCTCATTAATAAATTACTTTGATGGTTATTTAAAAAAAAGAGACATTATTCAATAACTTAAAAACAAAATGAGCTCATAGAATCTGTTTCATGTTCAAGAACAGTCTCGTAATTAAACACATCGTCCGGCTTGTCCCAGATAATTATGGAAACGCTCCGACGTTATAAAAATAAACAAAACGACCCAACAAGCCCGCTAAGGCGATATCTTCAAAGAAAATCTGCATTACTGCACTCAATCATACGCAGACGTACAGAGCGCTTGCCTATTTAATTGACGGCCACTCCATCAAAACAACCTTGGAACTGTGCTCCCCAAGGCCTCGATAAATCAATAAATAATCAACTCTATACCCTCGTCATAAGATTCAATCGGCCGCAAAGAAAAAATTGTTAAGGACGTCTGTCCTGAACAAAGGTAAACTGCGACGCGATCGGACGATTATAAGCTTTAATCCGAGGGAGCAGGGTTCATGCAGTCGGCAACCGGTTGTAAAGTACAGTTCAGCTGTCAACGTTAAACGTCACATGTCACGGAAGAAGTGTCATAGCAAAGACGCCTCTATGTCTGAGTGAGAAAAATTGGTGAGGCGGGGTCGCAGTAACAGCGGGAGTGATGTGACACCGATGCAGTTTTTATTGGTTTTCATTTTCTTTACTTTTTTCAGTACGAAAAGTTTGTAAAGGTTCAGTGTCTTTAAATAAATAAGTGTTTTATATTTTATTTTTATATGCATGCATGAAAGTGACATGAAAAGGGGCTCGTTCGGAATAATAAGCGGTTTTGAATACGTGTATCGTAGTGTTAAGTGCTAAGTAATTAATGGCTAAGGGATGTTTAATTTCGTGAATTGATTATGGTAATATGAAAGCTCCAAAATAACTTTCACATCACATTTTCAGGTGTTAATAGTATAGCGTTGTATTTATTGCAGATTAATGAATGTTTTGAATTACGAACATAAGAGACAGCACAATCATTTCATACAATGGACTTATACGATCAAGTTTTTTATAGTTACAGTCGATAATCAAGAAGTCACTGCAGCAGGTAAATTTTTGTAATACTCGTAGCATCACCAACACGTTGCCTTCCATACACTATAAGACATGTTGTAATGTAATGAATACCTTACTAACTTTACACCCGGTCCCCGCTAAAAGTGAGACACACCGTTACATCAACATGTTCGCTCCACGTAAAATAGTAAAAGATGTTTCACAAATAGCACCAGATGTCGCTTTAGAGGGGAGTTAGTTCTTTTATATCGCATTAGCACCTCTTATAGGGTTTAGGGTTGTAAGTATGGAAACGGTTAACAAATTGTTTACACTTTTTTATTTGTATACGATTATGTAGATATTCTGAAATTTTTACCACGAAGAAATTTATTTGGCACGATGAACGTGCTTTCTTTGTTTTTTTATAGTATACAATAGTAGTCGAATTAGTGTCATGAAATAAAAATCTTATTCTTGCACATATAAAGTGTTGCAATCGCCCTAGCAATCAAGTTCCCAAACAACAACATCCGAACTACAAATCATTCGAAACCCAAACAAAGAGAACCTGACACGTCAAATCTGACCGTCAGCCATAAACATCAGGCAGAATCGATATATCAATCAATAAATCGCGCTAAAGATTGAGATATTTCACTCGGAAGCCGGAGGGGGCCGGGAGGCAGGGGGTGGCTCGGCGCGGGCGGCGCGGGCGGCGGGGTGTTAGCCGCTGACGGATATATCCCCGCGTAGACACCCGTCAATCATCCCAGATATGATGGGAATTAATATTTCACGTAGAGAGCGCTCGATGTGTCTTGATGCTGGCTGATTGAAAATTATTACGTTAGTACACATCGCGATCGCAGTTAAGTATGTAAATACATCGCCGCGCTCTACGGCTGACGTTTCAGTTATCTGGGTACAAATTATACACGTTTTGATATTTGTCAACATCGTAAAGAAACCTTCAAACATGGTTCTTCATTATCATAGTTGTTCCCCGAGGCAATATTAATTTTCATCCTTCGGAAATGCTTATCGATACACTAGGATCATCTATGTTAGGGCGCTACGGTCCAGATCTGGAGTAACAAAGTAAAATATCGTAGGCAATCATGTAGAGAAGGATTGCCGGGCTAACATTTTTGCGAGTAATTTTCGTTTTTTGATCCTGATTATTTTTATTTAATTGCCAATGTTTGTTACTTAATTTATTTGCTTGCCAACTAAATCAGAACTACTTCCTCTTGGCCTATGAATTTGAAACGTGACAGCTGCTTTAGGTCCTATGACAACGTATGTTTATGACAAGTATTACTTGATACTTCACTTATAAATGGCAACAAACGGGGGAAAACCTCAATGGTGAAAAGCATTTTTTGTAGTATAAAAGTATCTTTTATTTTTTTCATATTTTATTTGCGTGTCTTACCTATGTGCAATAAATTTCGTGACTCTTAACGGGAGTCCTAGTGCGAGATATATTTCCGATGTTTTATTTTGATATTATAAGGGCCTAATGAAAATCGTCTTAACATATAATTAGTTTAACACCTACAAAAATATAATTATGAGCTCAATGATCCCTCGAGTACACTAGTCATATATCGAAGAGCTATAGCGAGTCAACAACCATCAGAATACGTCAACGTCTTTCCGCGTCAATACGATATCAATCACCCCCTCCTCGCCGCCAGCAGGAGCAGGGGGGAGGGCGGACGAGACCCTTGACCTGTCGCTGTGTGCACCGTCGAGTCACTGACGGGTGATTGATAGGTGAGCGGTCGTCTTGAGCCGTGTGGGGAGGCGTGGGATATGTGGTTATACTTAGTTCTTTTGATATTCGAAGAAAACTGACTTATGACACAGTTAAGCTACTGACATAGTTACTTCCACTTAAGACTGTTAGTGAATTAGTCCTTACGGGTCGCCATAAGGTTAATAAGTTTTTACAGAGACAAGTTTTTAATTTATTATTATAACACAACGCGTATACAATCCATTTATTATCGATCACTGCTACCATAAAATAAAGTAACATTAATTCTTACAAATGTCGCTGTGTCGCTATTGTTATTTTGTAATAATACACTGGTACAGGCTTGCGCCTGTACCGTAAATATCACGATGTAATGCAACTATTGACGACTGATACCATTTGCGTAGTTCAATTAAAAATATAAGATAGATTGAAGAAGTACCATGAAATTGTAAATTTAATTTAAAGAGTAACTTTGCGTGTGTAATGGAATTTTCAATATGTGAGTTTTCAATGAGACAATGAAATAACATTAATAAAATATTTATCAGGAAACGTAGTAATTCTGAGAAGCCGAAAAGAACGTATAAACGTAAACATTATAAAGGTGGATGTTAAATATTTTAATTATGTTGATACGACAGACAAAATGCGCGCCCAAAGTGAAATTACAGTAATTTGTTATTTACAAATTACTTCAATCATAATATTGCAGATGTGTTCACAAACTGTACTGCAATGACTCTGATATGTAGTTGCAGAGTTGTAGGGCCAGTTATTAAGCTCTATCATTACTTTGTTCTTGACCAGAAACGCGTAGGCGAGAGTTCTGGATAATTATGTATACTCCATTTTTTTTTATTTATATTTCAAAATTATGTCTTATAATATTAAACGGATATAACTTGAACACCATTGAAATTGTTCGACATTCTATTTCAAAATAAATTAATGTTATCTTCAGGTTTATCAGTCATCATTAAAAAAAATATTGAATTCAAGAACCAACAGGTGATCTTTTCCACCCACACGCGGCACGCGGCTCGCGGCTCGCGGCCACGTCCGTCCGCACCACTCAACCTTGCTTTTCATTGACTGATTGTGAATGCACTTGAATTGATCACCACTGTACAGATTAAATACTGGAGCTGTAACACGACTGCTTCAAAACGGTCACGTTAACTTACCACACTTAGTATTGTGTTGTGGTGTTTGTTTAACGTTTGACATTCAACTTTTTGCACTTCTCTGTCATTAGTACTTATAAGAATGTTAAATAATATATTTTATATAAGCAATTACGTTATCGAACGTTCTAAAATTCTACGTCTGCCATAGTCTATAATGTTTACTGAAAACTACTTACTTTTTATATGATTTTTTCTATGCAGAGGCCGTTGAAACTTGAGTTCCAAATATGAGATTTTTTTCTTCTGACATCTTGATAGAGGAAATCCTCCAATTTACGTAATTTAATTTACAATTGACTTTTTACTGTTTCAGTATAATTAATCACAATCAAAAAATATAAAAAGTTCTCTACATAGGCTCTCTAATAACTTGATCAAATTCAATCAGTCAAGTTACAGAATTAGTCACACAATTAAAAATGTATGCTATATGTCAATTAATGCTAAAATGTGTCAATCAGTGTCAGCGCGGACGAACGGCGAACGTGCCGGGTTTTATATTATTAATCAATCACGGGCCCGACAATCCATTATTAATTTATAATTCGACGAGGTTTTATTGTGTTTACCTTCGAGCTGACGTTAAAACTGATGGCTTACCTGCAACAAAAAAACATGACTGAGAAAGACATTTCCAATTCTTCAAAAATGGAACACATTGTCACATCACTATCCACGAACCATGCAGGGGTCATAAACATT
>DWPA01000237.1:0-29133 GCA_018251375.1 Calpodes ethlius
AATAGATGTTTTTTCACACATGTTATTTGGGGAAAAATACATATAACTCAGTATAATATAAATGCACACAATATCTATTTTGTTACCTACAATTTCTGTATATTTTCAAGCTGGTTCAAGATTCTTCGTGTAACCAGATAAAAATATATATTTCTGGTATAAAATATAATTATTGTGAGTATCCATATTATATAAAAAAATATGTGTACATAAACATTTTATCACAAAAATAGAAAATGTGGGAATTTCATTAGTTTCATCAAAATATAAATTGCATTTAGGTAACTAAAAATGAAATCATCTGCATAACTACAAGTAGAAGTTTTTTATGTATTGAGTGAACTTAAAGTAAGCGTTTTGCTGCTCATAATAGTTTCTAGTTCTTATGAAATGAGAAAATCTTGTCAATAACAAAAAAGGAAGTTTGTGAGAACATAGTCGTGCACCTTTTTTTAATATAAAAGGGTATCAGTAACTGATTAGTTTCAGTACGGTCCAATGACTGTCCCAATTTTGTAATTGATTATTGAAACGGAAGACACAAAGCAATAGCTTCTCGGATGGATGAAGATTGCAAATGATATTACATCATCAGGTCATTGCCACCAATGTAAGAAAATAAGAAATTGGGTGGTACGAGAAAGGGAAAGTAGAGGTAGAATGCTGTACAATAATTCAGATCTTTGACCTTGGGACTTGACGTATTATTCTTAAACGGTTCAATCAGATCTACGTTTTCTTGCTCCTCTTATTTTTACATGTTTTACAGTCATTAGCAAAATATGTATGTGTGCAAGTGCTAGGCGCCCGACGACTGAGATATTGCACTTTCCGTAACGACGGTAGTGATTTTTCGAAAGATTTTTTGAGATGAAAAGTTACAGAACTTCGTCAAAATGTGATAACAAGTTTACGCAGTTCCCCTACTAAACCTCCCTGCTACTTCCCTGCCTGAGTTTATAATACTTTGATTCTTCGCTCGTACGCAACTCATTTGAGCTATTGAAACGATTTCAAGTGACGCATTCCTTCAGCCTTTAAATCATAATTTCAGCGGTGGCTGCAACTCATTCAGAAACACTACAGACACACATCTCAAGCACTCCTTCCACAAAACACCCATTTATATAAACTATAAAGAATAGGGCACCTTTATTAATTTCTAGTTTATTTTTCTATATATACTGCGCGGTTATAAACCCATGCATGCAAGACGTCACTCCACAGAATATGTACTTTTTAACTATGTAACAACTATAAGTTACCGTATCGCTGCAATAATCGTTTACATGCTGTAAATATCATATTCGATCAGCAAGAGACACACTCCGATAATAAGACACATTTCTACAAGTCATTTATAAATATAAAGATGTCAGTTTGACGTTTTCTCTTTATGTCCGATTACGTTACAGGTGTCCTGTTAAATTAACTATTATTAAAAATAATTGTTTGTTAGATATCTGGTTAATAATATTGAGTTAAGACTTTACAGTTAATGAAAAATGCTTTGAATAAAACATAATTGATAAGTGCTTGGAGCGGCATACTCTTTAGTAAGTTTTTATACGACCGCATGTAATTTTTAATGGATTTATAAACGAGCATCGATAACGACCGCAATTCATAGTTGCTACACTGTACTTATTACTACCTAATTCTGTACTGTATATATTTTAAGATATTCATAATTATTGTTAAGGCTCCACATGCTTTGTAATGTTACAATTTGTACAATATTTTAATATTATGGTCATGTTTTATTCTTCAAATATTTTTAAATGTGATGGTTTTAAAAAAATACTCTTATAGATGCGATTCAATGGAATCTTAATAGAACATTCTTGAATCGGATTCATACGTATCTCACTTTTTATTTCGAAAAGCAATTAAATCGCATCTGTTCAAACTTTACTGTGCGTCATAATATATTAAATAGAGGTTAATTTTGAATAGTAAATATGACTCGTGTTGGATGAATTACGTTAACATTGTTGCTTAATTTGATCCTAATTGCTCTCTTAACATATTTTTATTTATTATAAGCTTTAGTCGTGTGACTTTTAATGTCACACCTGAATGTATAGTCAATTTTCTTTTAATTACAGATGATATAAAATTAATAATACATATGTATGAAATATGTATGGAGTACGTAATATTGCATAGATCGTCATGGTACTTGAAATTTTAAAGATTACAATTAAAAAGTTACCAGTGTTTAAAATAGTTGTTGGTACGATGTCTTGTCCTTTCAATCCTCGCTAACTTAATTTTATTAAAAAAAAACAGAATTTCAAAAGTTGTTGAGTATAGATTTTGAGTATAGATATTGATTGTTGTTGTATAGCAAGTTGGTACACCTATTTATATTTCTGTGCGAATTATTACATAAACATTATTACATCGTTGCATCTGTCTGTCAAGTAAAATACAGACACAAAACTAATAATTACAGTTTCGATTGTACACAATTCCATCGATAGTTCTTATTATATTCCACCAGTATTTATATAATATATGACGTTAACGGACTTTAAAGATTCAAAGTTTATGATGTAACCAGATCTATGTACACCATTATCAAAAATGCACAGAACATAAATAAACCAAGGCAGAACAAAGCAAAAGTCAACGCTTAAAATGACCAAAACTCAACATAGAACCATCATGGCGGTTAACTGTCAATATTACAGAATTTATAGGTAATCTGTCAGATGTAATAAATGACGTTTGATATTTTGGCGGTTGTTTTCAAATGATAACTAATAAAATAAGATATCAATGATAAAACAATATTGAATTGACAGTTGACGGTTGACGATTGCTAATGTTTTGAGCGCAAATATATAGGTAAGTGTATTTTTTTTAATTTTTGATATAGTTTACATTGACCTGTCTCGTTTTACATGTTCTGTGTCAAGGTCGTCTGGAGAGAATATTTCGATGAGCGAAGTACTACATTAAACTGAAGTTTTATATCAAATTCAAAGTTTACAACATATGATTGTGCTGACGTTGTATTTGTGATCGACGTCGTGCATTTTGATCTAATATTCCGTAAACCGACATGATATCCCCAGCCCACTTAGTACTATATAAATTGGGTACACAAAATAATGACTCACACACAATCTGTTTGCAACAGCCCCTCTAGACAAATTAATTATGTTTTCACACTCACGTTAAGAAAATGTATGCGAATGACATTTGGAGCTGAAAATAATATCCTGTACCGTCCATTGTCGTAGCGTGAGCGAGGACAGAAAAGCACTTTACCTAGACCACAAGTCATTGATCCTCGGAAACATTCTGGAACTTTCTAACATATCGAAGTCTGTTTAAAAGTTTTTAAAACATTAAATTTCAATCTGATTCTAGTCCAACTAGAAGAGCCAATTCGTAACGCAAAAATATTTAGAAAACGGAACAATATTAACCCTATCCCCTTGTGACTCCCGTAAAAAGTGTTATTATTATGTAAAATCGGATATTTATATAAAATATTATGTCTCTTTATCGAATGGGAAATATTAACAATAATTTATTTTTACCAATCTGTCAGCCATAACAGATCTATATATTTCCTTTCCGTTTTATGTACAATTCTTTGTTACAGTCAAAATAAAAAAAAAACAATATAAAAAGTAAACATTAAAATAGAACCAAATTAGTTTTATCACAATTGTAAAAAACACATTTATAAGACAAAATCATTTTGTAATAAAAAAAAAACAACATTATTATTTTCACTTTTGAGCAATCAGTTTTAACCGAAGAAATTTATGCAAAATACTATTACCTTGCTCTCAACATAACATCCATTTTCGTTCGAAACTCAAATCGTTCTTCAACAATATTAAACTTCCATCTAATATTTCGAAAATAATTCCACATTCAAATCCGATCAGAACCGACCGCTCAATTCATATGGCGAACTACGCGCGCACTGTTTCATATCCGCTACAGTCATCGACAAAGCACCAGTGGAGTTGCACATCAATGTAAGCTCTAAACCGTACGGCATAGAGACGAGTGTCCCGTGCAACGCGCTCTCTGAGTGCGGCCTGGCGGCGTGGCCAGGCGCGCGCAGCCTCACACCGGGGTCTCGTGATCGGCTTCCTCGATCCGCCCTAGACGCCAGGCATTTGGGTCCGTCGCTGGACAAAAACAAGTTATATATTTAAAAAGATAGACTGAGTACGCTAGCAAATAAATTCGAGGACATATGTTTGGATCGAGTATTATCTTGTTACTATCAGTATTTCCACAAGTACTTTTCTGGTAAATATAAAACGCTGGTGCTTCACCTTAACCTTGTCACAACTAATATAACTTAAACATATTTCAGTGAAGTAGGTAACACATAGTGCATTACAAAATTATTGAATCAAAAATTATAAGAGCTGAACAAACAACAAAATTCGTATAATGTGCTGGTTGCCGACTGGGTCTTGTAGCAAAGCATCTGTGCTTGTATTGCTATTGTGATCTGAAGCAACCTGCATTTGGCAGCCATTGAAACCCTTTAGGATTACATTAATATAGCCACACCATATATTATTATATCCTCAAGTACACCATACGTCGTAAGTTTTCCGTCCGGTTATGTAGCAACGCACGGTGACCTACCAAATCTAATTGCAATGGTTTATGACCTCTTTCCAACCATTCGTGAATAACCAGTTGCGATTTGCAAGCTACAATTCAACTGTGGCACATTCATTTGTCATACATTATTAGAAGATAATTATACTCCACGCTGTATACAATGATGAAGATTATAATATTCATAAATTATTCACAAAAAATAACATAATTTACATAAAACATTCATTTAGAATCAATGTGTATAGCAATAAAGAAAATTCCAACTTGCATCTTTCTGCGGGTTGAATTTAACAGTTTTGTGACATTAAAATTTCAAATCAAAATTCGTGTCACTGTAAGCATAACAGACATAAGCATACAGTGCCGGTTGAAAAACACAATCAAAGTAAGTGATTTTGAAAAAGGAGTGCGTGGATTTAAAACAAAATAATAACATAAAATTACCTGCATCTTGCCAGTCTTCCATACATGCTTACGGAATTCGGATACGAGGAAGGGATTCAGGACCGTACTAACGTTATTAAAAAAACTCAATTACACCTTACATCAAACTAAATTACTCGAGGAAGAGGGTAACATTATATTTAAAGCGTCATCTAGTTAAATCAGATGGGTTATTTTCGTTACGTCATTGTTAGAAGGAGACAACATTTGCCAAATCTGACGTCAGGACTAGGCATAAAGCGTCGAGACGGACAGAACAAAACTGTCACTGGATGTGAATGGACGTCTCTGTGCCGCTTTACTAATTTTATTATTTAAAATAATCTATGCAAGTTCACCGCTTTCGAGAAGCAAGTTGAAATTTAAAATTAAATAAAATTAAAATAAAACAAATGACAGACTGAGTGAGTGAATGATTAAACGTATGTCAAATTTGACAACGACGTCCGTTTGTAAATGACTACCAACTTTGTCAAGTTATAATAATTATATAATTATGAGCTAACTTAACAATGTAGATATTCCCACACACCTTTGAATTATGTAGTTAATATAATTATATAGAGAGATATTAGCACAAATTATAGACTAGGACTGTACTGGATTGACGACTTACAGACACTCAGAATTAAGCCATAGAAAAATGTCACTATGAAAATTAAAAACAATAAAAAATCAGCAAGAATCCGAGTCATCTGTACAGCATACGCATGCAACACATATATAAGATATATAACATTAGAAAATAAAATTATACAATTAAAAACTAAAACATGTCATTAGTTTTTACCCCGCACCACCTTAAAATACTGGAAACGAATGATGTAACATTATGCGTAATAGAAACAGAAGTTACATATAATATACAACGTACATACATTTAATAATCTGTAAACTTCAATAAACGAAGTAAGCACTTCAATATATAAGGACAGGGAATAAGGATCGAATCAATAACTGTAATCACTCCGTCAGGTGAAGTTTGTGCGTAAAGAAATATCTTTATACATGTTAATACTGCAAAAACCCTACAACTACATCTATACTAAATTATAAACGAGATTCAATAAATGGCAAATACGTTTTGTGACTTACTTCCTAACACTATTCCTAAATTATTTTTTGTTTGTGACGTATATTGTGACTTTAGTTTTTAACACGAGTGCAGTAAGTATAGCGTTTTGTTATAATCTAGTGATAATTATTACTAATTGTAGACGACATCAAAATCTAAGATATCTTACGGTCGTCCTCAATATTCTATCGAATTATTATCTTTAACGTAGTTGTCTACCAACTGTCAAACATTCGTTGTGCTTGTAATTATTTAACCTTCTAACTTATTCAAAATATTATGGATAGATTATTGAAAACTATCATAAAAACTAAGACAAACTTTTAGTTTATAGGGTAATGGGGTCAATGACCTATTTTCTTAATAAAAAATACTGTTGTTTAATTGTAATTATCGTTATTAAGTCCTTAATCTGAAATATATTAAGTGCATTTTCCTATAACTCAATGAGTCACAACCGTGTAAGACCAACACCTATAAACCCTATATTAGGGCAGCAAAATTCAAAATTAACTCTAAATATCGTCTTTACTAGGACGTTATGTATGTAATCTACTTAATATAATACTTCACCGACACTTTAACTACGTAATATACTATTAGCTTTTATTAATAGTTTCATTTCTAAAAAACCTGTAATTCTTTAAAACTTATAAAAAAACTCTGTGTAAAAGCAATCGCGAAAATATTATGATAATTCGATGCGTCACAAATGCTTGTAATTACAGTTACCTTTTAAAAAGGTAATGGGTAAGGTGAGAGAGGATTAGGTAATATTAAAAGCCTTATTAAAGAATGTAAAGGTGGGTTTCACTTAAAATTTCTCCCTGTGTTTAATGTAACACACCCTAATAGAATCGTAGAAATGTTGACGAGTAAAAGAAAGTTGTGTAAAAGATATTAAAAAGATAGATAAATGTGATAAAGCAACTCTAAAGTAAATTTATAACAATTTTTTAGTATCTTAATGTTGTTTAGTAAACTAATCCTTATGGATATTAGTACTTTTTCATTTAAATTCATAAATGTTACTAGAGTCATTTTATCCTTAAGGTGTTTTACATAGTATGTCTTGAACAGTTCAAGGTCGAAAGGGACTAAGGTAACAGAATAGAATAGGTAAGGTAACAAAAGAGGATATATTATTTCACGAGGATTTATATACGAATAGATTGAACTGGAATTAGATATGTTGGGATTGGAAACAACTAATTTAACCCGCGACTATATACATATTTCTTTGTTTTCTTAGGTAAAAGATCTAATAGGTAAAGTAAAAGAAAGAAGAGTTTAATTTGTCTTTCAATATTTTAAATGGAAACCATAGTACCAGGATGTCAGTATTAAAGCAATTTATCGGTTTGATGTTGCAATCGTGATCGGCAAGGTACTAGGTTAACAGAATTTGTTAAGGTATGTTTTTCAAAGGATGGGTTCGGATTGTTAGGATACTAGGGTGGCATGGCGGGACGGTGGTCGCAGTCAGCAGTCCTGTACGGCAGGCGCGGCGCGGAGCAGTGGCACGTGCTCCCCTGAACAATGGTAAATGGCACTACTGTCACACTAGCGATGGTAATGTGCACGACTCCTGGATCAATCTTTACGCTTTTACGCTAACACACTCATACCCCCGCAGTAAGAGCTTTAGCATAAGGGCCATCGCAGATCGAGTGGCGAAGGAAGGACTAATTTAATAACAATCGAAATTTAACTTTAAATGCTAGCGCAATACGATAGTAATTAGATCAACGAAATTCAAATGGAAGCAATAAACTGGAAGAGCGGCTAAAAAACTCCCGGAGACAGTTGGAGCCGCGTGACGACTCTGATTTCTCAAGGAATCAAGGCGCGACTTGTGACCATTAAAGTGATATTAATTGCCATGCCGTCCGTCGGCAGCCTAATCAGTGTTTGATACTTGATAGTGACAGCACCCACAATAGCTCCCCGAGTTCGATTCCCAGCCGGAACAGATATGTGTGTGCTATAAAAATGTTTATTTTCAAAACTAAAATGACGATCTAACCAATTTTTTGTGACATCTTGTAGGTACCATCCATAATTCAAACTACGTAGCAATAATGTATTATAATTGTGTTTATAATATTCGTGGATTTATGTGCAAGACTGTATTTGCAGTATCGAGCATACCGTAAATACATACTAATATACAAACATATTTTTCGTTTTGTATAGTAACCAATGTTAATATTTCTATCTGTGGGTCTCCCCACAAATGTATTGTTGGGTGCAATTTCAAAAATCCGTATGGTACGTAGTTTTGTAAATACAGGAGGCAATGAGCAATAAAAGCGTATTTTCTTTGATGTTTTGCAAAATATACAGAAATGTGTACACACTCTTTGATTAGAAATTTCATATATAATACATATTCTATAAAGTTATCATGAATCCTAAATAAAAAAAATACATCATTATGTCAGAAGGGAATTTTAGTAAAAAAAAATATTTTTTATTCGATTAGACCCAAGAGTCGTGCACCTAGTACTATGAAACAATTTATTGATACCTGTGTCAGCGGAACTTGCGATCGAGTTAAATCTCACTGAGGCAATGTCTTAGCTAAGCGACAAACGCCGCAACGCGACAAAACACTACTGGTTACTGCTAAAGAGCACCTGTTTCTACACTTGGCTCATGTCATCGCGTAGATCTCAGATTCAAGAACTAAAGAAAGATGAAGCGCCCGGAACACGAGCAAAAGCCTACAAAAGCAAATCCAAACACAAAAACGATTACAATCTTGCATCAGTGCTGAACAAACTGCCACACAAGTTACATGTCACTACTATCAAATTATTTTATATTTTAAAATGCCGCCTAGCATGTTTAAATAATCCTCAAAAACGAAGGAAAGCAGAGGGAATACCTTTTCTTTCTCTTTAATAATTTATTTGATTACTTATTATTTCGTCGTTCGCTCGGAACACAAAACTTCATTAATTATTTTTTTAATTGCCAGTATTTGTTAATCAATTTTACAATGTACAAAAAAAAATAAAAAAATGGAATTTAAATTTTTGATTTTAAAAATTAATACGTTATAACTATATACACAATTGTGCGAGATTGCGCCAATTTTTCTCGATATATGGAAATCTTTTACGGGCAAAGATGCATATGTCCATAGCTGTCATGCAAACACACGTTGACATGGCATCAATCATATGTTAAGCATATTCCATCTGTCTTTAGTTCTATAATTTGAGACGATCAGTGTTGCGTTTATTATCAGACATGTCGCGTCATGTCGCGTCACATCGCGCGTTGTTGCTTCAGGTCGCTCATTACACTAGATAAATATTACCTATTCAGCGGACACACTATCAAAACGGAATATCACAAGCTTATTACATCCAAAAATGAATTCGTTTTCAGAAGATGCCATTATTTTTCTTTTTAAAAATTTGTTTCGCAATAAATTATTATAACGGACCCAGTTCTTGAGAAAGGCCTCAAATCGCCCGTTACATTATTATGACCAAGAAAACCAACTGGCAGCTAATGAATACGCTACATAAAGCTACTCAAATTACAACGACGCTGGTTTAAATTTAAAACATAAATATACATAACTGGAAATGGAGATTATTAAATACAGAAGTATAGACATAGACAATACCAGACAATAATACTGAATAAAAATCACAGCGCTGCCATCAATACATTCAATATTGAACTTTATTATTATGTGCAAAAATAACATAATGATGTTATCCCTAAATGTAATGTGTATTAATGAACCAACATAACGCATGCATACTATAGTCAATGAACGAACCCTTTAAATAAATGATAAACCTAGGCTGCTAGGTCATAACACAACTTACTATCTACTGTCATATCGCTCGCTCGATGACTTATGCCCTATACCCGACAAAAACATCAACTAAGCAAACATTACATTTAATAACGACAGAGTACTTACATCACACCAGCCTAGTGCTAACAAAGTGTCACAACCGCCACGTCGTGTGCAGTGAACTATGTACCCTACACCTACTGCATACGGTCTAGTTCGGCTTACCTTGGAGCTGACGGTTGAGGAGTGCTGTGATACCGGGCCCGTCGCCAGCTTTCTTGACTACAAGCATGGGCTTGTCTTCGCCTTCCTCGTAACTGTTGGGCAGGTGACCATTGCTGACGGCCATTGTTTCGCTCACCTGGAATAGGAAATTATAGAAAAAAAATAAAAATATAGATGCAATCCTTGTTTTTTCAGCCACTGAATTAAATCAAATCCTACGTACACTCTCAAAAACCTATCCTATTGACACAGATTGCAGCCACGAACCATATTTTAAAATTATTTTTCTTTGTAAATAACAATGGTAATGATTATCAACTACTCCAACTGTTCTCTATTTGTAAACTAACTTGTTTGTAGTAATTAAATATTAAAATTAAAATACTCGTAATCCGTATCCGTAATCTAGTTGGTAATGAACATGATTTCGAAGCTATAGATCCCGGTCGGGGCAGACTTATGAGACAGGAAACATATCATTATACAAGATATAAATTGAAGTACCTGCATGAGTTTATGCACTACATCTCGGCCCAGGATGTGGTCAAACACCGCCTGCAGAAAGGCATCCGACATGATGGAGAGCTTCAACTTATCCCGATGCCACACCAGCACTCTGGACTCCTCCATCGCCATTATTGACACCTGCAACATGTCGGCAGAAACCGATTTGTAATATCGTCGATGCATTACTATTGACTTGGATGATTGAAAGGTTTTAAAAGTTGAGCATTCGTGTTCAACATCGTTGGAGTTTACTGACAACGTGTTCAGTACTAAATTTAATATTACCATGACATAATTTTGTCTAGTTCTGCTGATAAATATTTTAATTATTTGTAACCAGAGTTGAATGATATCTCTTAAACATAAAACATTGGCACACTGTCGATAAAGAATATAACATTTGCAACATTAATTGCATGGACCTTTTCTATCTTTTTCTTTCGATTGTGACGGCATTATTATTGTTCTATTCATCCTGAAAAATCGTACAAACTCATCCAAAAATAGGTTATCCCTTTATAATTAAACAAATTACCTGGAAGTACTCGTCAGTGGAGACTCCAAACCACTCGGGCGAGTCTAGAAAATGATGAGGGAACACTATGTGGAGGGCGCGTTGGTTCTGTGACACCACCAACCTGGAAAGAAAAAGCCAAATAATTAAGAGCCAAGTTTTAAAAGTAAGACTGTAGTTGTGATTGAGATGAAAGATACTCGTATCATTTCCAATGTTTACTATGATGCAATTGCGTTTTGTCTACATATAGTGTGATAACACAGAAAGTGGCGATGTAAAATGAAGGTTTCTTATTATCTCAGTCTTTTCAAATAGTAACTGTCTGTACACTGTGAAATTGTTGTATTTTGGTCTTGATCCATAACAATCCATGCTCCTAAACCAAACTTACCAATCAAACTTAGACAAACTAAATCTACCCCAATTGTCAGCTGGCACACAATTGACATGAACCGCTTAATTCTCACGGCACACCAAGTTCCATGAGCTGGCCAACAAAATAAAACAGGATACATTTTAAACTCAATTAGTACGCTTTTTAAGGTAACCAGAAAACCGCTGTCGACGCACAAAGAGGCGGTCGCACTCTGTCCTAATTAGCGCCTCCTGGCCGTTGTGAGCTCTGCAAACGAACCTTTGTTAAGTTAAGCTACCTTGGAAGACACTGCGGTCTTGTCTTCATAAGTACAACGTATATACTCAGTTAGATTCTACGTTACAACAAACAAGAAACAATTATCTATATCACCAACAACTCCAAAAAAAGGTTCAAGATTCTGTAATAAGTAATTATTTTTGAAACAAATGTTTTTGTCGTCAGGTTTACTGATTATCTACGCCTTTCAACCTTTACTTACAGTACATTAGTAACTATCAACAATGGATTCGTGTTTATAACTTCATGGATCTAAGGTTTAAAACGCCCTTCCCGCATAACAACCTTTTAAACGTAACATCCGGAGACTTGGGAAACACCCCAACTACCGAAATCCCTGACCCACAAGCGGAATGATTGAACTGCGGTCACCCAACACCCGCCGCGAATCACTCAAACATGTACGAAATGCTCAGATGCACGATAGTGTCAGAAGCGCTTGGCGGCGATCCAACAGTCATGTATCATACATAACAGATTAACAGTTTGGACTAGATTTTCCCATCCATAATAAGATAGTGGCGATACAAAGGCATTCATCTCTTCGATACTTAATGCTGCAGAAAAAATATTTAATGGCCTAAGGTACCTGGTTGAATGATGTGTTTGCCAATACTACTTCAAGTTGAAATTATTTATAACTTTTTAATGACAACGAAAGTATGACGATATATAGTTATGAATTTAATTATATTTTTGGGCTGGAAGTTCCTTTCAATACGTAAGTTTATTTAATCTTCAGGCCATAAATATCAATTAATCAAGATTTACAATGACAATATTGTAGCTTATTTTACGTAATAATATCAAAAATAAAATTCGCTACAGATAATGCATTTCCTTCCTCAATCGCCTTTGTTGAAAAATCACTCACTATGTAACGTTAGTGCCAACAGAAGGGCAAGACTAATGGATTTTATAATACTTTACTATCTTCAACCTACCATAGAACGTGTCTTAAGGAAAATTTTATATTGTGACTGAGGGCTTAAGTTTTGCAAATTTAGCGCGTTGTTGTACTCATTAAGACTTCAGTTTTTAGTATTAGACTGATAATGAAGGATGCCCAAAATTCGAAGTTATATTTCAGGAGCATCAATCTCATCATCATCAGTTCTCATTATCAAACTCTCTATAGTAGTAAAACATGTCCTGCTTGCTTACTGAAACAAGACAAGGAACTTTACTGTGAGCCATCACACTTCACGAACTACCAAGTACTTCGAGGTAGTGCACAAACAGTGCGGTGATAAACACATCTTAATCGTATCCCGGATTAGTTTCGTGGAACGAATACGATACGAGAATAAAATCCACAGACGTCTTAGACCATTACCCGACATTTCTGTTAACAATCCCCTTTAAAACGTTACTCCGAGTGTAGATAATACAGTTTTTAACGAGCGCTCGTAAATTCGAAAGACGACTACAAAACGACGAGACAACTGCGATAGCCTCCAAGGCAATTCGGTGTTCACGACAAGTGTTCTTTATTGTCTTCAATGCTCGTGTCACTGTGTTTTGCCAACCGTTATGAATTAATTAGGGAATTGTGAAGGACGCAGTACTAATTAATATCATAGCCTTTCTGCGGATTGTAAATTTAGTTGTTCTTTAGACAATCATAATTTTCTATTTCTACCAAATTGCCGTAATCAGTTTAAAAATTAGCCAATTCGCCAATGTTAAAGATAAACTTCAACAATTTACATTCAACATGTTTCGCTTGGGACTGACATTTATTTCGGTATTGTTGTTAGTATCCGACAGCGATTTTGACTCAAATAAAACAAAAAATTATACCTGTTAAGATGTAATATCGCATGCAGTAAAGTGAAGGTAGCATATCAAACTATAAAAATCCTTGGATCAAAACTGCATAACATTTATATTTTCTTGTTTTCGTCATAAATTAATATAACACCAGTTATTTAGGAGCCCGCACCTATCACGTTGTTATGGTACTTTATTCAACTATCTGTGACCACAAAGTATAATGGCATGTAAAATCATGCGTGACACCAACGTCGGACATAAGAAACATGCATATATAATAAATATACATCTATTGATGTAGATAAACTTTAGCACTAACACGTGTTTCGAACCAAAACCAAATTTACAAGGATTTCTAGTTAGGAGAAACTGAAAAAGAAAATAACGACTTCCATTTTGTGAAACAAAACTTTATCTAAGTACTCGAAACTTTACCGTCAAAGGTCGGATGACCCAAAAAGAAAGTTAAATTTCGTGAGATTCAACAGTATTTTCTGTACTACAAATCTGTTCAGTTTTAGACAAGTTTGATTTATGCAATAGCTTTAATTATGCTTTTAAAAAACCTCTAAGTATATCGATTACACAGCACGAACGAGGCTTAGTTAATGAGATTCACTTTTCGGATCACAAATTGAGGCTTGATCCATCACGAAAGTTTCAAGCACTTGACCTATAGGCCTTTCATTAACATGGCGGGCTGTTTCTAAAGTGTATTCGACAGATGAATCGATTAATTGTATGCAGTAGAATGATTTGCATCGATGTTATGCTTCAACGGATTTGTATATTTGCTAACTAAGACGGAAATAGCCGCAGTATCAGTTAGATATTATTGGACACAATCAACTGGGGTGACATATTATTTTGTATTGGAACTTATATGCTTAAACTTTTATTTTTAATTGAATTTCTTACACGGCTCTAATAAAACATATTTATATTTGGATTTATAACATTTGATAAATAATTTACACAAATTCTAACAGGACTGACGATTTGATAACAGCATGAATATCTACATCATTACATCGAGTTTTCGGTCGCGTATTCGGAGCATATCGCGAAGTGGGTCAGCCAATAACAACGCAGCTTTTATGCTACGTGAGGAGAGAAGGTAAGGAGGGTATAACTTAACGCTCAACATGTTCAAGGCCCATTCGCATGTTGATGGAACTGAGGGTAGGATTGAGAGGACAGATCTTATGTTATCGAAAAACGGGCGTCAAAGGTACGACTATTCCCAAAGTCGTACTTAAAACGCGTAGCTCATGTTATTCCATAATAAATACAGATATATTAAGATTTTGAGTTTTTAAATGTATTCCTAGCTAACTAAATAAACGACCCGGTTCTACTAAAACTTGTAAAAAGAAAGATTTACAATTTAATTTCATAGATCAAACTCACACCTGAATTTACGGAGATTATTATAATAAGTATTATGGTAAAATCATTTATTATAAATCAAAAAATCATTTATTATAAATGATAAAATCACATAACTTAATATTATATAATCCTAACTTCACCCTGCAATATCGCTGGTGCCAAAATATGTTGGTTTTTTTCTCAAGACGAAAAGAAAAAAACGGAGTTGCACAAGGCACTTAAACTTGTTCATCCCGAAGTTAAGCGAACAGTGGAACGACCTAATTCGAGTAACTTCAACCAGTATAGGAACTTCGGGATGTAAGTGTAGTGAACAAATAACACCATACAAGTTCACGCAACCCGCGAATCCAGTCCTGAGTTACGCAATACGCCTCCAACAACATACAAGGCTCATTACTTTTGCTTTCAACCGTGGCCGTTGACGCTTCATTCACAAAAAGCTTGTTAGCCTTGTTAATGCCAAGATGGATATCGCGCATAAGTAATGCGAACATTGCTGAACGTTGATTAGTGGCCGTTTAACAGCAATGGCTACTGTTCAATGTTAAGGTAAGATTGTGAAATAATATTAGTGAATATAGAGAAATTCTTACGACTATGGAAACTAAAAGAAACTCAGGTTTAAACTATGGTAATTGAAAAGGAAATTAAACCCATCAAATTGACGTCGGACATTTCAATATGTTATCTATTCATTATCCTGAAGTTAGTTGCCTAGCAATTGTCAAAAAATCATAGCTTTTTCCTCATAATTATTACCTTACTCCAAGACTATGGATAGATTATTGAAAATGGCCGTAAAAGAATATCACTGTAATCCAATAGCTGCAAGCGATAAACATCACCGAAGGTCGAACAACCAGACGAATAAATTATCTCATTGCAATATATTACATTACATGCTTCGTCAATAAATATATAATTATACAATAGCGTTCGAGTCAGTCTGTGATAACATGGTGATTGTTACATTATATAAATATCCCATTCATGATCTTTGGCCTCTTTTCGCAATTAAAATTTTGGTACAATTTGACAAAATTGATACAGTTTAGAATTTCAAAGAACTCTCAGATCGATGGTAACCTCTTAGGTATATTAGAGGTACTAAAGAATGCAGTCATAATAAATTTAAAATGATAGTTGTAAAGAAAACAACAATAGCATCAATTTTAATTTATAAACTTTTTGGTCCTTGTTTACTGAGTGATCTATCAGCGTTGAACGAAAATATCTTAAGGTAAATACTTAAAAGATTGAGAAATGATACCTTATTCACCACATTTATGTCCGAATTTGGAATATCAACTCTTAGTGATATCAAAATAGGCGATGAAAATAACAACGTTTAGAAATTTTGTCAAAATTTAGTGGACTTTTTTATATTAGTATGAAAATAAACTTAAAAATTTCATCACACTGATTACTTTTCAACTCCGGTTACAATAGCAAGGCAATCAAAGCTGTAAACAAACAGCTAGTACGGAATATTTCTGACTCCAACAGAAAAGCAGTGGACCGGTACAATCAATTCAATTCAATTTCCCCTCACGCATACCATGGTACCTCTGGAGCGCTGGGAAAAAGTGCCACAATCGAACAACTAGCTGAGGTACGAGGTACGAGTGTGTCACGTGAACGGCGAGGTCGGGGAACCGTTTTAATGAACGACTGACTCCGCTCCCGCTACTCACCCCTTATTAGTCACGACTCAACTACCTTATTTGTTAAAATCATTTTTCGATGAACCGAAACCTGTACGGCAAATTCTGCCCTTTTTTGTCTGTTGTTTAAATTTACGTGCAATTCTTGATTTGAAATCGGTTGCTATATTCCTTCGCCGACCGAATCCTAAAATAAGTTAATATTACGCTTTTGTAATGTTAATAGATAAATATATAATTATAGTTTTCATGTTGTTCATCGTTAAGGAGTTCCTCTGTTGGAAGCCAAACCGAGAGTGGCAGTCAGGTTACGATAAAGTTGAAACAAGAAATTATAATGAAATTTGAACATATAATTTTTACGCCTGTGTTGTTAACCATTAAGAATTTCAATAATCTCAAGCCAACCCTGAGTGTAAAATGAGAGGATTCTTATCACAAAAATGCTGGGTCTAATTCATCATGGCAAATCGAATAAACACTTGTAACATAGTTTCATAATCTGAAAGTAGAAATTGGAAATGCACATTATTAAAGTTTATCTCAATCATCGATTACATATTATCTTCGTCTGCTTTCTAAACAGGCAAACATGGAACATGTGTTAACTGCCAGTGCTAATTAACAAGAAACTTAATGCCGCTCGTTTTCATACGAATAGCTAACGGTAAGTTTATCATTGAGCCTATTAGTTAATTAATTATTTAATTATCATTAACTATTACAGGGAAGAAATGCCAGTACGATCGACCGCTACAAATGGATGTATCACGTGAACGCAGCGAGGTCGGAGAACCGTTTCAACGCATGCCTGTTTTCGCTCCCGTTACACACCCCTTATTAGTCACGTCTAGTCATGACTAACGCCTTATATGGTGGAAGGTATTGATTTGAAATTAAAATTTTGATCGCGGAATTTTACAGGTTCAGGGAAAAGGCAACTGAATAATCAAGTCGGCCATCATCGAGACCCATAACTGCCTCACCGATCACAAGCTCGGGATTCTTCTCACAGTTTTAGGAGTGAAAGCCGTTGTGTATCACACAGGTTCGCGTTTACTTTAGAACCATTTGAAAATATTAATAACAATTGTCACTTACTAAGGTTGTGTTAAAATGTTCGCCTTTCACGAAAGAGGTGATGGTTTGTTGCTCTTATCCGCCCCTTTTAGGTCCCCAAGTCCTAGAGGCTAGGCCTTCTTCAGCTTTTGTTATTCAATTAATCAAAATTTGTCTTTTAAGTCAAAAGAATCAGTTCACAGAATCCTAATCTTTTGTACTTGATAAACGTTATCGACACACCAATATTTACATATATCTAAAAGCTGCAGTTACCAACAAGTTTCAACCTTAGTTTAGTAGTTACCTCTGATATTAAGTAGAAATAATACTTTTATACTAAGGACACTGAAATGTAACGAAAAGTATTTCGTTAACACAAAATAATCTAGTACTCTATGTTGCCCGCGGCTCAGAGGAGTGTGTGAAAAGGACCCAACAAAAAGGTTGTCAATTTCTTTCTACCAATGGTTGAGAGACTTTAATTTGGCTGAAATATACATCGTAATGGATCTTTTCAAATGAGATGTTCTTTTGTGGTAAAAAGTGGCCTATATTTCTCGTCATCCTCCCAACTATCTCTAAACCATAGCGACAAAGAGCGAGCAAAGAAACAAACAAACAGAAAATAAATACACTTTTGCATTCATAATATTAGTATAGATTTACTCATTCTTATAATATTTGCTTCTACTTCAAGCACCGCTGAACTCTAAACCTATCTGCAAACGTGAGAACAAGTGAGTGTGCAAACAGGCTCGTGAAGCTTATACCACTAATCTTCTCCCACCGCACACGAGACAGACACTTACATACACGTTTGCATTTTAATTTCCGAAGAGAAATCCTAATGTATTTTAACTAAGTGAATATTAATCATCATAATTATCATAATGAAAAATAATGGGAACGTTTATTATTCTATAATTAGCCAGTGAATTTTCAAGGCTCCGTAGAAGAACCGGATTTTTTGCAATAACGATTTGATTGCGATTGTGTATCAAAACTAATTAGTGATTTGCAACAAAAACTTAGACTTATACCAGACAAAAACCAGGTTTTTACGAACCATATTTGTGTACGTTTTCATCAAACTTAGGACTTTATGTAACCACTTTTCGTTTTTATGCACACCGTATTAACCTTGATCTGCTTCAAGAAATATACATACATACTACGTATACACGTAGTATACATATATTATACATACGTAAAATAGCACAAGAACTGAGGAGTAACAAACCACAGTAGAACGCAAGAGTATCATCAGTTTAAACAACCACAAGAACATTTTAAGGAGCTCCAATTTACTATATGACAAAAATGAGATGGAGAAGATTGTATCTATATGATGTTTTCCATTAAACGTCTTTGCTTCTGTTTTCATATTTTCTCGTCGCTTTATTTCTCTATTGTTATTTTGATTTTGAATATCAATACCAAATTGTTTGGTCTAACAATACTATCTAACAAGAAGTCAAGGTCAGCCATCACGATTGTCATTGACGTCAACGTAGGATAAAATTATTAGTGATACACGGTACATATTCTAAAATACGAAAAATAATTATTGATCCTAACTTATTCTGTAGAAATGTCACCAGAATTATATCTTGTTACAATGATCACAGTTAATTACTTGAAATCGCAAACCAAATGTATGTAAATTATTTCGACGATAATTGCAACTTACGGTTATTTTGGGCTAAGAAAGAGATTATTAACAGTTTCATTTTCACGACTATTCAATTCAATTGAGGTTTAGAAAACATAAGTTTTTCTACATTCTTAGGAGTATAAAATAAACAGTTTAGTAAATTAATTGAATTCGATTTAATTTGAGATAATGTTGACACTCCCTTCACGATCAATATTTAAATACCAGAATGAGTGCGATCTATAAAATCAACTTTATATAATCTGAAACATTTGATTATTACATTCCAATCAGAGTTCGATGCGTCAAATGCTATCTGATTAAATATGCAACAATGCAGACGACTTAAAAAGTACTAAAGCTCTTAGCTGTAAAGGTTCTTCGATTCTTATTCACCGATGTTAAAATGAATGTAAATGACCATGAATCATAATTACCAGTTACCAATAAAGACACGGTCGCAAAGTACACGATATTAAACAAAATAAAAGGTAAGGAGAGCCTGTAATTGCAGAGCGTTATCAATTTCACCTTCATCTTCGCCGAGTCGAACACAGCCATGACCGGTTAGCCTTAACGTAATTACTGTATCGAGACAACCACAAGAATGTGTGAGGTAACAGGTAACACTTATAACAACATAACAACACAACAACAACAACAATAAGAGGAAATTGGAAACAATTAAGAATATGTTGTTGGAACATGTTTTCGGAGGCAAGACTATCCATCTGAAACTTCGAATAGATTTATACCGTGCAGAAGTAATAACGTATTTATATTGGAATAAATGATTAGTTTTTGAAACTAAAAGCACTCTTCATAAAATGTAGTAAATGTGCTGTTCCTTATTGAGAAGTTCATCTTCTCCAGCAATTCCTAAGTGAAATAACAGGTCATACTTGTTTTAAAGATGCACTGTCAATAATACTAAAGAAGTGTGTCAAATTCATATATGTCGTTGATGAATGAATGATGAATGAACATGTGAGCCAATTATAAGTTAAATACAAAGTTCATAAAGCTTGAGTAAAGATTTTATGCACTCTCGAAATTTTCTTGAATCGACACAAATTTGCCCTAATTACTAAATCTAACCAACATAAAGTGTGATTAACCACTAAGGAGTAAGTGATTATTAACATAAAAAATAAACGGTGACAAAAATAAGTAAATTGCTTCGGGGCCGTTATGTTTTAAAATCGAGATCGTGTTTCACCAAGCGAAACAAAGACGGAGTTACTTGTTGACAATAACAACACATAAATAGGTCTTAAGTAAGATAACTTCATAATTTCCTTAGCAAGACAACAAATTCAAATTCCATTTCAAAAAGCAACGAGACCTAACGAATTAATCGCATTATAAATCACCTCATGCACAACAGTTGCCAACTTGAGCCTCTGACATCATCTCGCTAAGAACACAGGCCGATTGTGGTCGCGAACTGAGGGCGCCATTGCGAATTTATTTGATGCACGCTCCAGATGAATTTCTTAGAAACGACTGTGAGAGGAATGAATCATCCGCGAAACACAAACTTGAATGTTGTTTCGTACTCCGGATGCTCGCAACATACTTGTGATGATCGATTAGTAATGAATGGAGACTTGGAAGCTTGTATTTTAATTTGTTTTTTAGTTTGCGTTCCAAAACTTAACAAGAGAACTAAAAACGAATTGCGAAAATACGATTTGTTAATCGTTTTAGTTAACATTCGTTGACGTGAATAATTACGAGTGTCCTATTCGGTACTTCAAAAATACCTACTAATCTAAGAAGAAATTCATGGCATTGGTATAATAGTTCTTATCCTAAAGCGTTTGTTTTAGTCCAAAGATTCCTATACCTTACGACAAGTAAAACACGAGTAAATAATCGCTGTAAAGACAACATAAACCAAAGCATACGTGGTATGAAAGGCATGCCAGGTTAATTATTACTTTGCCGTCATAGCTGCACATGCAACATCGCATGCGGGGTGAACATTTCAGAAAAATTTCAGATTTCTCTCGAACGATACTCTCCACTAATTGAATTCGACCCGCCTTGTCGAAATGGCCTTCCATACGTTTGGGTCATTATTTTGCTGAGTAAAGCGATGCTTTCCGGATAATCGTTTTATTAAATTACTATTATTCGTAATCGTTTAGTGTTTTACATTCTCAAAGCAAAGCACTTAACAACTCGCATATTACTACACATTATATTTCCTTTTTCTCTTTCACTTGATCTATTTTTTTTTCTTTTGAGCCAATTTAAACAAGTAATCGCTAAGTAAGATAACGGAATTCATAATTATATTTCACGAATAATATAACATCTTCATTAATTCTAAAAAGTTTTATACCTAACATCGTTTAGAATAACATTGTATGCATATCTCATAACCAAATGACATCGAACGATAAGGGATTTATACAAAGAATTTTCGAAATTAAATCCTTTATCGAAAAACAAGTGAATTATTAAAATCGATATCTGCCAAAGTTCCTAGCAAATCGCAAACATAATACAGATTACTTATCGATACTTACTTGCCAGATAGCACGAGAGAGAGGCTGTCCACCTTGGTAACCTTCTCGTGTGCGTACAGCTCATGACACTTGAGATGTCGCACGTTCCTCATGCACATCAGCACTCTACGAAACTGCCGTCTCGACACTCGTAGTGGTTTGAACAGAGCTATGTACACCTGGAAAGAGAAGAACGATATGAAAAAAATATACTTTTGAAATAGGAACATCTTGATCAAGGTTAGGAAGTGGCACAGATATACTTAGATCACGAACAAGGAAAGTCTTCCTTGACACTGAGTCCAGTGTTCAGGCCGAATAAACATACTCGTAATGTTTAAAATAAAAAGGAAAGGACGAAGATGTCATTTTAAGTTGTCACAGATTTTTTGAAATTTTTAACTTCCTTTATTTAATATACCTACACAATATAACAGAACTTTTTAACAATACAATTTTTACCTCCACTCGTCATTAACACTCGGGAACAAACTTTTGTTTACCTAATAAAATACCTACGAGTGCAACTAATCGCTGTAGCCTCCAAAGGTATACGGGTTTAATTAAAAGGAAACGGAAAAAATACACTTTTTATGAACATATCAAACAGCTATAGATATAATAAAAATAAGTTTTTTTTTATGGAATTTCGAAAATCAATAGACAACGAGTACTTGTGTGATGATGACGATGAAAAACGTGCGGACATTAATAAAATATTAACAAAAAAAATACCGGTTTAGAAGAAGTTGTTCTGTTATATAATTTTACTATAAATTACTTCAGTTTGCGAATAACTTATGATATGGCATATAACATATAAACCCTAGCCTCTGATTGTATCAAAGTTATAAAGCATCATTAAGACAAAACAAATACATTGAGTGGACCTATATCAGTTAGATGTTCTAAAGTTCTATAATCAGAGACTAACCAACAATTATAAAGCATAGGGTTATCTGAACCTCAAAATTAATACAACGCGAAGGATTAAATAAGTTAATCAAAAAGTCTAATCGAAAACAATAAAAGCCCGATGAAGTATCCGTGAGCATGCCAGAGCTTCATCGAATATTCTATAGAAAACTTAGCCGGCTTAGCACTAACTTTCAATCTTCAACTAAACCAAGCTTTCTCAAAGTGGCCGGCAACGCTCCGATGTGAGTGAAGACTTTAAATGGGGCGACAGAAGTTCTAAAAAATATGGAGCAATAAACCACGAGCCTAGCAAAAGACAGAACTCTACGATATACAACCACGATTAGGCAATGTACTAATATAACTATAACGGCCGGATTCTAATGATTATCCATAATCTGAATAAATTATAGATACCACTCCTAAACATGATTTTGTTAAATCATAAAAGACACACGTTATTCGCATTGTAATGATTCTATCGAGGGTAGTGGAGTAACTTTGAGAACCTAGGAACTGAAGTATCGGATAAGGATTAAGATAGTACGTCCTTCTTTATCCTTAAGCTATCTTTATATTTTATCAATCCTAGTCCAAGAGAAAATTATAATGATGATTTATAATGTACTATCGAGGTTTTGGAAATTACCGCAATTTTCTTCCGGAACCAGCCAAGACCGAAATTAAAAAAAAGATAAAAAAAAATTGTATTTGCCCCAAAACAATTCGATATATTCCTAACATTAATAACAATGTGTGTATTGTGGTCTATTATATAAAAGAAGAAACCGATTGGCTGACTAACTTATCGATCAAGATACAAGCGAAGACGTTAGAAATTGACATACGAGTTCATGGTTAAGTGTTAACTGAATCTCTTTATTTAGAAGTGTATCGTGTATGAACCCATAAGGTTCAATAGAGTTCAATAGAATATTTTTATATAAAAATCGCGAGTCGCTCGCTACGTGCTAATCTCTGAAACCACGTAGTTTATTAAGAAATTATGTAAACTTTGAGGTATCGAAACACTATACTATATTATAAAATCTTCTTGGAACAGAGTTTCGAAAGTTAAGATCATATTATTCAATGCCAAATTTTATTCTCTAATGAATAACTATTCAGGAAAGAAAAAACAACCTTAAAACAAAAATACTTATCGTCTTCGACATTTATCATATAGGTATCGTTTATATCATATATGGTCATTATGGAAAATCCATCACTTCAAAAGAAAGATGGCTTTGCAGAAAGTTAATGTTTCAATCAATTAATAAGGTCAAAAAGATTTCTCACTTTATAAACAAAGCAGAATAGAATTATATCAGGGTCCCTTGCAAATTGCAATGTACGCGATCAAAATTGATGCACAAGAAGTGTTTTAATTAGAAACATTAATGCATCATTTAACATTTGAACTAACGTAATTTAAATTGGGCCATTTAGGTCCAATTATCCAGCCCTATCGTATCTCGTAAAATCTTCGAATTTAGCCTTTAGGATCTTAAATTACTTAATAATTAGATTTTCACTCATTTGTCTACACCAGAATAATAATCCTACTTGATGTAGGTATGTTTATTCGAGGGATGTTGACTCTCGTATAACAGAATATTTAGTTGAATCCGAGCTAATTATAATAAAATAATCGATGACACCAACGTGGTTACCTAAAACTTCGCACACCAAAGCCACAAACTACCGTCTTTCATCAGAATCTAACAGTCGAGATAACAGTAATGGACATCCAAATACATTAGTTGTTGCGATACAGACGATCAAACAGACAAAGCCGTGCGACGTGCGTCAACAACATGAAATGACACGAGATGTAGGACAAACAGGTGAATTAGTAAACAAGCAATCAGCTCGCGAAGTGGAACGTGGCGGGAAGGCCGCGCAATGCTGCACGAAATCCGTGTTTGCGCTGGCCGCGGCGCAAAATCAAAATTTTGTTTGTTAACATCAAATATATTTGCGTCGCCTAATTGAATTTGTTTTTTATTTTAGTTTCAACTCATAAACAGCTCTTTAGAGAGCGTCGGTCTATAGAATCATGGGACATTTGATTCGCATTCTAAACCTGTACAAACACTGGAGGAATTCCAGTGTTATTTGTTGGATAACTCTATCAACAACTTGTTTGTTGTTTTTGACCCAACCAATCAATAAGTAGGAAGTAGGTTTGAGTCCAAACCAATCTCTCTCACTCGTACCTACCTCCTGATGGACTCCCCATCAACAAGATTATTTCCGAGGGAAGCTTCTTATATGTATGTTTCGTTCGCAGTGTCGGAGACCTAGAAATAATAATTCCGTCCCCGCTTCCTTTCGAAACATTCAATCAACCATTCCAACCAACTTCCGAAGACTTACAATTGAAGCAAGCCGTCGGCGCTTATTGGTGCTCATTTTTGCCAATATCTTAGTACTTTTATATTTTATAATTCACTATTCACTAAAGAACACCTGGTAAGTCTAAAGCCATCTGTAGGAAAAAATGTGGCAGAAAATATTTTCATTTTCTTAGTTGAAATTGGTTCAATTTCCTAGTTCAATGCTTGAAGATTGTAACTTAATACCAAAGCCAGTACTTATAAAAGGAACCAAACGATTAATAAAAATGAAATGCAATTCAATTCAATACAGAACATAAATTAATGCGCAATCAATATGCCGTTATAGACCACTTACTGTAATAAGGTGTTAATGTAGATGAAATGGAAAGTCCCAATAATTGTCTTCTTGCAACAAAACTGTATTCAATAGGACTTTGACGTGTTGTAAACCACATTTGTAAACTAATAGCGAGTAATACAGCTTACGGCCATAAAGCCGCTAAGAGGGTATTTCGAAACGCTTATTCAAATATTCGACGCGGTTGATAGAATCGACTTACGTTTACGATTGCAATTTCTGATCACTATAATACTGGAGTGTAATTTTGATGCAGCTTTCAGATAAGACCCCTATTAGAGGTTAACCATGAAAGAAGACGAGGTTTTGATGATATTATAAGCTTGAAGATAATCGTATTTGACGGTAGGATTGATTTACGTCTAATAACTTTAAAATCAATAGTGATTATTTTTACGTATTACGATTTAGGGGCCGATTGAAAAGGGCTGTTGTTATTATTTGTAGAAATAAATTAATAGTTAAAAAATCTAAAGATACGCTTTAGTACTGCAAAAAAAATTGTAACTGTGCTATTCACCATCGAGGAGTACCCTCGTCTGGAGCCAACCTCAGGTGTATTCATCGGTTATGTTTTGCATAAAAAATCACTGTTATCTGAACCAAAGCAATTGGTATAACTTAAATTTCGTATGATTACAGGACGTAGTTATAATTCAGTTTTCTAAATTTGTCCCAAACAAACATACCTACTAATCAACATTACAAGTTAAAAAGCTATAATATTAAAACTTACGTAAAAGTCTATATATTTTCATCAAATAGCATTTCAGCACAATAATCCTTAGAAATAGGTAGAAACAATTAGGTCACAATAATGAAAAATTATGATAAAAATACTATTCATAACGTACATTAAAGAGACGTGAGACGAATATGTAGTATCGAAAACAAAATATTTTCAGACTATTTCCACATAATGAAGTCTTCATACGAAATTCATTGTAACAACTAGGTGCGGAGTGATGAGGCGAAATATCTATTTCTTTCATATTCAAAACCTATTCAGAGCATGCCCCAGTTGGGAGGCGGATAATTTGAGTTACGATTATCTTTTATTTCCGAGCATCAACACCTTAATAATGGGTCGAAAATACTGACGTGCGCGAATGTATGAGCAAAACAGGTCTGAAGTTATTTTTAGAAGTATCTTAAGATTCTCATACAAGAATTAATACAATAGATTATCGAATACCTTCACTAGCAACTTTAACGATATAATTGGTTTAAACGAAGTATAAATAATTTGCACCCTGTATACGTGCATAAGCAAATAAGAAACATAAATGACGAGACCGAAAGTTTAAAGGTAAAATATCATTTTTATTGTGGGCATAAGCAGCCAGTTACAATTATTTTCATAGGAAAAATTGATGATCTCTTCCAATCTTCAGAACACAAAACTTTCAACACTCAAAAGGAACACTTCAGTAATTTCTTAGATATATAGCCGTAGAAATAAACCAGTAAGCTATAATAAAACGCAAAAATTTGATTCTTTATTCGAATATACAGTTGCTGTTGGCCCTAACAAATGTTGGATCTTCACGCGGACAGAGAGACGTAAAAGGGTTGGAACAAAAAACGATTGGAATGAAAAAACCCTCGTAAATTGTAATTTACAAACGTGTGAACTGAACGTGCAAAGAACACATCCACGACACAGGAACAATAAACAAGGTAACATGAGCGCGGAGGTGCAAGCCGCAGATCAGTATCGCCGCCGCCGCGCTTGTAACGCAGTTATAATTGAAATGCAAATGCGATACTATTATCTTTCGCCGCCATTTAAACCTTCATTTAAAAGAGAATTATGCATGAAATTAGGTCATCCAGTTCACTGGTGTTGATATTGAAATACGTGGAATTAGGAATCGCTTTACCCTTCACTTAGAATCTTATATGGTTTCTATTCGAGTTAAGCGCCAAAGATTAGGTTAGAACTTAAGAAGGCAGAAAGAAACCCTTAAAGCGATTAAAAACAGGAATATCTACTTTGTAATTTAAAATCACACATTTGTGGAAATATGGATCTTTCAATCAATGTTGCTCCTACAAAAATTATACCAGTACTTAGACAAGCAGAACTGTTACATGTATTTAATTCAAATAAGGGTTCTACCTCCCAAAAGACAATTCATATACTTAAGTCATAATTAAATACATAAATAAATAAACTCTTACACAGTAAACGCTCATAGTGCGAGGACTAGGATTTGCTATAGCGCACGTGGCATAGACAACACAAATATGAAGGCACATAACCTCGACCTGAGAAAAAATATTCATCTGTCTCATAAATACCTGTCCCGACTGGGAATAGAACTCCTCGGCTTCACAGGCAGAGATACTACCAACGATGTCGTAACAAATAATATTCACAAGTATAGCTCGCACTAATAGGAAAGATCATGTTAATCGAAATTTATAATGGATCGCGATAACGTATTAAAAACTGTAAAAGCTTCCATCGCGTATATTAATTTTGCACTCAATTTGTTCTTTTTCCAATGAAAATTCACTTCGACAGCGACATTACATTCAATAAGTAGATCCCTAGAGAACATAATATTGAACGTAGACATGAATGTCATTGATATACAATAAACGATTTACTTTAAATTATAGGTGAATAGGTACGGATTTATAAAGAGAAATGATGTTCAACTATTTTGCCCAAATTAAATTTAGTTATGTTAAAGATTGGAGAGGATTCTTTTCGTAATATAATTATAAAAGTTTACAAAAGAAAGCCCATATTTGATGAATAATTATTATGACGATGATAACCAGTTGTCTCGATAAATTAATAGTTTAAAAAACGAAATGAGGTAACTGTACTGGAGACCACTGAGAAGTTTAACGGAGCCAGTCCTAATTGTAGTAACATATCATATTTATCATAAAGCTGCATTGTTATCAGAATTGTGTAAAATATCAATTATAAGTTACGGATAAGAGGAGGCAACAATATAGTTCTAATGAAACAAGCAAGGTTTAACCCACAGACATAATATATTTTATATCTATTATAATGTCTATTATGTCTGTGATTTCTTCAAACAAACATACTAACGAACTAACGGACCCTGCAAGTTAAATAAAAGCTTTTAAAAACCAGGCTGAAGATAACAACACTAAATAACAAAAGCTTTCTAAACGCATTATTTCCGTACAATCCAATTACAATATTCTAAATTTAAAACCAGAAGAAACCACAATCGATACACATCAATTGTTACGTAACCACAGTTAAAACGAATAGAATAGCGGAACTAATACAACTGTTATCGACAAAGTGAACAATCGCGGTGCACCGTGTGACAATGTGACGTCACGCGAGCCAGACCCGGTTAAAGCAGGCGTCGACGTGTGGGCTCCATTCATACCTGCACATTGCAAGGCTTGTGGCTAATCATTCATGACGAAACCGGCTTACGTACGGTTACGGAGGATGCAGCGTGTTAACACGTTATGCAACGTCAGCCAGCTGGTAAAAGCTCCTTGTACGAGGACATAATTATGCCACGCGACGCGACCACACGTGAATATTTTTTCTAAGAAGTCCACATAAGAGTCTTATTTTAGAAT
>DWPA01000238.1:0-29121 GCA_018251375.1 Calpodes ethlius
CTTTCCGGGTATCGTTGAAGTCCGGGACAACAAAGATAAATAAAAAAAAAACATAATTAAAATTTCTGCCTCATTGGGAATTGTACCAAGGATTCTTTGAATAGCGGTACGGTACATAATTATTGCTGCATGTGATCATAATATGTATTATATAATAAATAAATGTTTACATTAATTTATTTTATTATTCATAATATAAAAAAAGTTTTTTGACAAGTTAGTGCATTTTATCATATTTACTATCGCCACATGCCGTCAAGTTTGATTGTGGTCAAACATTAAATTAATCAGTAAAAAATAAATAGAAAACCGCTTGATCGAATGCTGCCGAGCTATCGACCGATACACAAGCTAACCGACCAGTGTATGGTGCTCTGTGGTTCTATTTTATAACCTAACATTTATTTCCACCGCCGGAGCTCATCTACCATGTCCGCAATCATCAATGTGATTTACGATAACGCGGTGAAAAATGGACGAAGTCGCGATCGCGTTGTCGAAGATAAATGTAGGATATCAACTTTTTAAAAGCTTTTACTAGTATCTCGTTTGGAACCGGTTTTACTATTAATAGCGCGGTGAATATATCATGATTGGACATTAGTGAGGGGAGTTAGTTGCTAAATATTTTATGGTATTATGCAATATTTAGCTGACAAACGAACTATTGAGCCACTCGGTGTTAAGTGGGGATTACTGCCCATGAACATGAGTTACACTATAACAACATGGTGTTTGTAGACCAGGAAAGAAGGAAGAAAAAACAAAGCGGTGCCTGGCAACCATTGATAGAAAGAAATTGACAATCTTTTCACTACTGTTCCTTTCAAACAGACGCAGGCGTAGCCGTGGGAAACATCTAGTTTATCATATATTGTCGGAGCATGAGTGTGAATGGATATGCGGTTTGTCCAGACCCACAGTTCACACTTTGTTTCTATATTCGTGTGTAAATGAACCTAATTAACCAACAATTAGATTCTTGAATGTATTGGTAATGAGAAGTTAAAATCGGAAATATATCGCTTATCTATCTATCTATCAGTTTTTAAAGGTTCACTGCTGGACATAGGCCTCCCCTAATTTGCGCCACTCAAACCGGTCCTGAGTCTTCTGAATCCAGCGAATACCCGCTGTCTTCTTCAGTTCGTCTTCATATATCGCCTGCCATAATATAATGCGGTAATATACCAAATGCCTGGTCGTTATTCAGTTGTTTTTAAAAATATCCACGTGAATAGTTTTTTTTCTCTTCAATGTATAAATTAGGAAGTGATATCAAAACGTATCTTAAAGCTCTGGTAAAGATATATGTTTATATTTTAGTTTTATCTATAACAGGAATAAACAACTTCTATTTAAATTAAAGAACGAGATCCTACAAGTAAGTAAGAATGTTTTGTTTAGAAATCCAATATCGGTCAATGACCGCTTACAACTGTAGAATAAATTAAATATAGATATTCGCCTGAACTAGCTACGTGGACTATCGTGGAGCAGTCATTGCCATCTCATCTCGCTACTTGACCCACGACGACCTATTAGTAGCATATCAATAATAATATTAGTTAATCTATATTCATATTATAAATGCGGTAGCGTGTTTGTTTGTCCTTCTTTCACGGCTCAACGAAACATTGCTATAGTATGATTTTTGTTTTGGAGATAGTTTGGGGAATGACAAGTACTATACGCTACTTTTACTGCGAATAAATATCTCATTTCTGTGGAATGATCCATTACGATGTATATTTCAGTCAAACTCAAGTAAGTTTCTAACAAGAAAGCGTTGCCTAGAAACCAATTTACAACCTTTTTATAAGTGTTCTTTACTTCCACGTGTGCGAAGTAGCGGGCAACATCTAGTTAATAATAATATTGTTAAAATAATCCTGTGAAGCTTCACCATCAAGCAAAACGTTTAAGCAGGATGTGCAGAAATAGGTACGTGTGGCTAAAAGCGCCTACTGACCTCAATTTCGTAATCAATCAGAATCTATTTCAAGATTTGAGGCGACATGACATGTTGAAGTCAACTTTCAATGTGTCGAATGTCGAGTAGACTGTCGAGTCCACGGAATACAAGAGAAGGTCGAATCAATATTAATCGATTCGCTCGTAATAGACCGATTGAATAATCAGTGGGCACTTCGATATGAAAACATGCACAGGCTAGGTTAAACCAGTATTCAAACTATGAAAACTTTGGAATAACTTCACTACATTGATTGCAACTTACAAAGGGGAAATAAGTTTATTCATTCGTTTCCCCTTTAAAATTGATCACCACATTGAATGTATCTTACAAACTGTGCAGCTTATATTGTGGTTCCTCTTTTAAACATGTGCACAATGCTGATTGTATGTTACAAACTGTACCGCTTTTACTGTGGTTCCTTCTTTAAACTTGAGCACCAAATTGATTGTAACTTACAAATGGAACCGTTTATATATTCATTCCCCCTTTAAACTTGAGCATCATAGTGATTGTATCTTACAAACTCCTACTTATATCGTTATTCCCTCCTTGAACATGAGCGCAAAATTGATTGTAAGTTACTAAAGGTACGTTGTTTCCCCCTTGAACTTGAGCGGAACGTTGATTGTAACATACATACGGAACCGCTTATATCGTCCCCCCCTTGAACTTGAGCAGCACAATGAGCGGAACTGTGTTATAACTTAACACCATTCGTGTAACCCAGTCTTAGCTATGAACGTTATAAAAGTTTATATGGTATTGTTTCATGGTGTGTATTTTATTGTGGTGTTGGTTAATATAAGTAAATGTGAGTTTAAAGGTTGTTTATTTTTTATATTTTTAAATATCACCGACTTCGTTCACATCGAATTTGACAAAAAAGTTATTCAGTATATTTAGTTTTTATTATTACATCAGCTACCTGCCAATCCCGTCAAAATCGGTCCAGCCATTTCAGAGATTAGCCAAAACAAACAGACAGACATACAGACAAAAATTGTAAAAAATATTATTTTGGTGTATGTACCGTATGTATATTCACGTGCATGTAGTAAAAAACGGTTATTTCAATATTACAAAGAGAAATTCCAATTTTATTTATTTGTATAGATATGAATATTACTTTAGTGACAAATCGACGATTTGTGTCCTAAAAATATACCTAGAGGTTAATGTTCCACCCGACCTACTTTTAAAGGACTTTATATCGTTCAATAGCATTTGCACTAGGTAGATATGACAAGTACTTGAAAGAAATTGATAGTTATCGAAACTATATCCACACCTAGAAGAAAAAATTGTTTATAAAGCAAATGAAGTTAAGTAAAGTATTTCGTATATACTGAAATACCTAGTCTAGACCACAAATCCAGTCCACGCCGACCGGCACAGGGGATCATAAACGTGAATTAGAAGAACGGTAAAGCTATGAATATTTAAATCGCGTTGTCGAGCCGCCATTGCGTATTCGAATCTCGATTCAATTACGTTGGAACAAAGTTGCGGCCAAATGCTCCGATTTAGCTAACGGTGTAATAAACTGTTGGCAACTGGGTGGAAAAATGCAAATGTTTTCTATCGGCCGGTAACGTGTGACGTCACTTGACAGCCGCAAAGCCTCCTACCAGGATTTGAATTTAAAGGCCTATTCTGTTTTTCTTTATTTTTAATCGATTTAAAAAAAAGAACGTTCGAATTTCGGTTATTTTTATTAATTTAATAATGAGTAATATAGTTAATTGCCCTGTAACTTGCTAATGAATTTGAACTAAGAACAAGTTTTAGTAATTATAATGCACTAGAGGAAAAAATGTGACTTTGCTGTTCTTTGTTGAGGAGTGCCCTGGTCTGAAGGCAATTTCGATTGTAGTATTATTTCATTCATGTAGTCAAACTTTTACCCCGTTCTTTATGAAGTTAACGCAGATGTGGCAGGAGTAATATGAAAAATAAAGTAAATGGTTTCCGATGTGTTAGGTTTGATTACAACGAATGACAATTACAATGAACGACCCATCGGTCTCATTTCTTTGATCGGCTATGCAACGAGTGCCCCCTTCTATTATGGATGTTTGTAGATGGTGGTAACCACTTGCCTCCGTATTCACAAACAAACGTATGAGATCTCACAGTGAAATAGAGAGAAAGGATCTATTGTGCGTGATTCCATCTTTGTCTTTGGCGTTGTGTCGATTCTCAAGTCGTGGGTTTAAATGATATTTTATGATTTGGTTTAACCCACCCGCTACACGGGGAATGTTAGTAGAGGATTATGAGTATATAAGTAATTATTCATTTATTTAATGAGTAGACACTGGATGGCCTTAAACAAAACCATGTCACAGTACACTGCAGGAAATAATATACCAGGAAATCGTATTTGCATTTCTCAAAAGTTTACGTTAAATGTTTACATGCTCTTGACCTGAGGCGGAGCGTGATCAATAGCGTCAGACACGCGTTGGTCAATAACGCTGAAATTATAATACATTAAAATATTCTACTTAAAACTTACTGCTACTAACTAGATTTAAATGTTGTGCCACCCGAGCAAGGGTATGAATGAATGGTAATTGAAAAATATAAAATATTTTTTATTTCGTTTATTTTCCCGTCCGGAAATCGAAGCCGGATCTCATTGCTCAGTAGGCGCAGTCACTATTAACTGAATTTAATAAAAACGATATCTTTTACTGACACACAATCAATGAAACGTTGTACAGGTTCCTATTTAAAAGTATTTTTAACATGTGTCGTTTGTTAATGTATGTTTGGGTCATGTCTTGGAAGCTGATTTAGGACCACTTCTACTTAGCCACGAATCAGAAATTTTACACATTGCTGTAGTTCCTACACTCAGGCTTGACTCCTTAGAACTCCTCAATGAAAAACAGTTACAATTGTTTTTTTTGCACTTAAAAATATTTTTTTTATATTTTTGTTATAATAAATCGTTAAAACGAAACTTGTCCAAGTGTGCCAGTGGTTTATCGACGCTGTTGGTATTTAGCGTGGTCACAGTCGAAATCGAGGACAGTCTGATAAGATACCGATAATGATATCGTTATCAGTTCAATAATATTATTATTGGTGGAGACCGACGCCGGAGGCCCACGCCTTCACTTCAACTGCGTTTTTGTAGGCTCCAATATAAGTCACGAAAAAACACCATTCATCCCTATTAATATTATAAATGCGAACGTGTGTTTGTTTGTTCTTTCACAGCGCACCGGAACGTCGCTATGTTATGGATTTTTGGTTTGGAAATAGTTGGGAGGACGACGAGGTAAATACGTAGGTAGTTTCAAAACATCGTAACGTAGTAAGTTAAAAGTTTAAGAACACAATAATATACAGCAATACATTTAGTAACTCTGTTGTTAATAATTGAGAAGTCACCTCATTTGGGACCGTAAATAAAATATCAGGTCATACATATATTGTCATCGAGACCAAAGCAGCGAGTTAAATTTCAGATCCATAAGACAAAAAGAAAGTGTTTTAAAACAGCCAACAAGTTTTGACTCAAATAAACATTACTAACAAACTAAGTAACATTACAAGTTAAATTTATATTTCTTAATTTTTTTAAATATTTACGATAATAGGCTTTAATACAAGGAACTCATCATCTCTGAATGTATCCGTTCACATATCCTTAACTCAAAACGTTTAGTATATGTATATAGTATGAATCGAGAGATAATGTTGATTTTTATTCACACAGCAACATATACATGAAAATTGCATTTAATTTAAGTGGCATGTAGCGAAACCTGTTGAAACTATAATCACTGACCGCGGTGTTTGTCAACATTGTCCTTTTAAGGAGAACTCCTTGATAGCTTCCGAGAGTTTGGCATGCGGAGCCGTGGCAAATGAAGGTGTTCACTTGGTTATACTGATTGTATGTTTTGTATGTTTATTTATGTATGAGGACACGTAATACATTATGTTTACTTCGCGTTTTGACTTTTCAATAACTCTAGTAGCGTGTGCTTGTATGTATGTTAGGGAAATGATGAGCGGACTGTATCTCAATACTGACCTGAAGCCCCGCGCTGACTGTATCGCCGATTTCCTGGTGATTTCGGATAGACTTCAGGCAAGTGGAGATCCTTAGGTGTGAGTTCCCCGTACCCTTCTTGGTTGGTACAGACACGGGATTAGACTGTTCAAACTAGCTTAGTTTTTAACTTCGAGTTGCATCCGCGACGTCAGTTTATTTCCAACTTTCCTCGTTATAGGTACCGCCTTCTCTGGTCAATCGGAGAACGAAAAACAGTCCAACTTGTACTCTTAGAAAATAAATACAGATAAAATAAAGATTTCCTTTATGGATGGTGCATTCTGAATATGAATTTAAATAGTATGAAACAATGGATCTAGTGGAAATTTTAAGAAATCAGTAATTGCATCGATGTCATGATGATGTTTGGTATCTATGTCATAGAAAGCCGTATGTCATAAAATCATGAACAATCCTCCAAAATGGTTGCCATAATATTCTCTAATGTGAATGAAATCTACCAAAACCTACTGTCCTACTTTCGAAAAGGGTTTTCACAAATCCATAATATTTTTGAAAACCAGGTCCCAAGTGATGGGGTAGATAATAAAAAGTTTATATTCGCTTTACGTGTAGGGAAAATATATATATATTTTTTTTCTGAAAATATTTTTAAGATATAATTCTAATAAATTAAGTGTTAGATTACAGCTACAAGAATTATATTATACCAAAAGTTGATTGCTGAGAAATATAGTCAATCTAATGGTTCTCAATCCCTGTCCACTGGATATTTGACATCGAACACATGTAATATGATCAAAAAATAATCTTTCGATGATATTTGTATAACTTCAAATCAAATTATACCGTTTAATTATGGTACAGCATTACAATAGATTAGTGTCGTGGTTAGATAATAGCTGATACCGATGTAGAAATCTTTTTGCTTGCAAGTAAACGTATGCGTCATTTCAACATACGAGCACTATATATTATTAGTGGACGTTAATTTCTCACGAGAAAACATGTCGCACGGTTTAAATAATTCCAATCAGTCGGTGTCGTGGTATTGATTAATGTGCATCGTTTCGTAGATAAATCACGTACGGAATCAGACATGCAGACTCCACGATAATGTTGCTTCATACCGTTTAGATTCGCTGGAAATTACCGATTACTGGAATTACTTGATATACTTTATTCGATTTTTGATTAAATATTTATTTTGATATTATTGTTGTAGATCGAAAGCGCGTTCGCCTTTTACATCTCTCTCTTTCTTGTTTTCTAATCGTTTTATCGGCTATCTCTTTCACTCCTAAGTCTATTGTATATATCCTTTGGTGCGTTCATATCTATTTACAATTGGGTTGAGTTTGGAGTATTTCAGTTTATCGATTGCTAAAATTTATGAAACAATGATTTGCGCGTGATATTCAGTTCTAATCCATAATTATGTTATGATAGACAAATACGTGGCTAACTGAAATTCCATATCTTAAATACCAAGGTGTAATAGAGATGCCGCGAATTCACCTGTGTTGTCTTCGGCTTATTAGAATATATTTATTGGTATTTGATGTACGGCCGATAGTGTATATTCATTCATATATTGATATTTATATGTGTACCAAAATATTTATGACAAAAATCAGGATATTCTGAGAATGAAACTAGATGAAATAGGTTTGCACCTTGTTGCCTTTTATTATTAAGATCCATAAAATTAAATAAGAATTTTATTGGGAAAGATTTGAGGCATGCGAAATAATGTTATGGTTACTTCCCCACTTTATACTACATATTTCTTCTCCATACTGTATAAGGACTGATGATGATGATTTGAAAGCATTCAAACATATAATTGCACGTTTAACTAGCACTGGTGCATACATACATACTATAGTGGATGAGTTCGTATGAATTATAGTATTTCCGGTATTGAATAACGATTCCGCTTACAATGATGTTTCTTACTTTGCCATGAAGTCCATGATATCATCGACGTGTGACGTATGTAGTGTGTATGTACCAATATTGATTCATAGTCATGCATAATATTAATGTTATTCAATTTCGTTCGAACATTGTTAATGCAAGAAAAATAGATTGACAGCGAAAAGCACATTTTTTTTTTATTCCTTTATAATAATTATAAAAACAACAATAATAATTATAAAATCAAAGATTACAATATTTTGGGTAATTTTTCTTGGTATTCTATAGGTAAAGATTGAATAAATATTTTATACTAAAGAATTATGCAAATCTTTGATGATTTAAGACTTAACGTAAAATAAGAACTCATTTCCCAATTAAAAATTATCTTAATTTAAATATCTCTGCAGTCTTCCTAGAACTTATGCCTTATTCAAGAACAGGTTAGAAATAACACGTCAGCGAGGAAAAAATCCGTTAGTATAGACGATAAAAAGCCGGAAACTCGCTTATGTCAACCAGTTAATGACACACGGAAGAGTTCGAAGTACAGTATCGCGCGTGTACGTACTAAGAGCTCCGAGAGGCTGATTCACTGGTCATTAATACCCTTAGGTATTCCAGTTGCAAATGATGCATACAAATGCAAGGTAAATTCAAATCTAATCGCTTGTTTGTCACTTGTTTATCTTGAGGCTTGTTGCGATTTTATAATGGCCATACGACATTCTAATGTCTTAGTTTTGTTACGTGTGACTAATACCTTGTCTATCTGTCTGCATGTTCCTACATTTCTAAAGATAATGTTGATTTGTGGATTACAGTAATGTTTGTTTAGTGCGATATCTATCTATCAGCCTAGAAGGTGATGCAAAAGCAATATACTTTAAAAATGTCTACTCATTCTTGAGTAGAGCTTTTAACGTCCATAGGTAAACCACTCTCCTTAAAATGAACCGTAAAATGTTTTAACGTGTACGTTGCAAGTGATGCAAAGCTTGTTATGATATGGATTTGTTGAAGTTAAGGCTTCTTTTACCCTTACTTTGACGACTTTGGCGTTTACCATGCCATACAAATATTCCTTTGTTTGGGCAGAAATTTGAAAGACGAGTTTGAATTTATGTTCTCGGTCTGGGTCTTCCTGCTTTCGTGTTGTCCATTGCACCCACGAGAGGAAATCTTGGCATGGAGCTATGAATATTGAGTAGGCAAAGGATGGTATCTACTTGTCATCGCTTGGACCGTTTGCTTGATTTTTGGCTGTAACATTTTTTTCCCTACCATTCTTCCCATTTACTTCAGTAGATACTAATCCGAAAAGGATTTTGTTTTAAATAGTCTACCCGAGAGTCAGTGGCTACAATCATCTATGGACATTAAGAACACCAAAGACATTTGTTGCTGGCCAAGATAGAAGACAGAAAAAGAAAAGACCAATGTACTGGCTCAAGCTCCCAGCCGAAACACGTTTATTCCTTCGGCGGTTGACTCGAACAAGAGAGAACTAGCCAAACTGGCCCCACAGAAACATACTAATTGCAGTTAGTGGCTTTGCTGCAATTTTTATTGTATTAATTATGAAAATTCACTGCAATTACGCATTCACTTTGCAACTTCATCATGACGCATATAAGTAGAGACACGTACACAAAAATCTGTCATAAATGTGTCGTCATATTCAAAATCCTGAAACACCACGATCACAATTACAAAGCCTAGAGCGAAATGTAGTACATTGTACGCTGGAAACATTAACAAAATTACCCGAGCATTGTAAATTTGCATGCCAAAACCGCGTAATCCACATCGTGTATGTACGTACGTGCAATTTTAACGCGCTTCAGTTTTTTCTCCGGCCCGCTTCAGATAAAATATTTACTCTCAAGTAGTCGGATGATTAATTAAAGTTAATTTAAGGCATGCGAGTGCCGCTTAACTGCTTCCTTTTTAGTCGCGTCTGTAATTCATTGCTTTAATAAACATATATGGGTTACGTTGGCTTGGAAAGCACGTAATGTTGTTTCAATCATACTTTTAAGAAGCCGTCAATTTCTGAACGTCAATATATTTATGTGTAATAATTAATATATTTTTTATTAATGATGATTGTTACCGGCTTTTGCCAATTTGGTAATTAAATAAAGTTAATGTAATATTATATCAATGTTGTGATTGATGAGCAGATCCGTTTCCGGTTATATTATGGTATATAAATAAAACATAGTTCCTTAGTCAGTTTAGAAATACCTTTAGAAATTTCAGTTGTTACGAAATTCACAGTCGTCTTTATGAAACAGATATATTGTGCGAATATTACCTTCGTCAGTAGTATTACTGAATTTATTCCAGAGATGTGCAAGTGAGGTAAGCTAGAAATACGATTGAATTGCAATGAAAGACAAATGAAAATCAAGCAACTGTATTCTAGATGGATATCTGTCCACGTGAAGTTGTAAATGGTGATATGGCCAACAGCAACAACGGATGGATGAAAAACTTGGATGGATTTGACACATGCTTATCTACGCTACCGACTAGATCTCTGGTATTGAAGCAGATACGGTCATGGACAGACCCGCCAACGGTCATGAAGATTGTGCAAAAGATTTTTTAAAGTGTTGCATGTCGAGATAGCTTTACGATAAAAATGTTCTATCGCCGATTTCTTGCAATAACCGTCTCGGGTCGGCGCTCAATACTCTATGGAACGAGATAAGAGTTCGATAAATGTTACAATCCACGACACAGTTTCTTGTCTGTGGTGAGCTGATAAGTGATAATCGATATATTAACGGCATTGTATATATCTCGTATGAATTGTTAGCCCAGTTGGTGATTATTTTCTGTTCATCGTGGGCTTTGACTCCCGGTAGGGGTTAATTAATTTTTTGTTCGGCGGACGTAGATGTTTGTCTCTTTCGCATCTACGCGTGTGAATGAGTAAGCATTAGTGAATGATAATATTGGGATTTTTTTGACCTCATATAAAACGATGAAATTGAGTTGAAACTATTGAGTTGAAATTGATTTAAATAAATAAATATGTCATAGGATTATTTAAAGACAAGTTACTTCTAAATACTTATACTTGTAACTACAGGCAAGTTAAAGTATTCACTTGAATTAAGGTAATGACTTAAAACAACTAATTTGCAGATTATTCTTAGTGACAGTTCATTTAAAATCTTAGCTATTAAATAAAAATAATTACTTCAAATCAAGTAATTACATTAACTTGACTGTAGATGCAAGTATTATACTTTCAAATAAAACTCGTTGTTTAATAAAAACAACAATTGATTATGTTCGCGTTATATGACTAAACAAATATGCATGTAATCGTCACAACTCCAGTAATTCAATTTTGTACTCACTGTTTAAAAGTATGTCAAAGCAACGGTCCTTTTCATCCTCATCTCACAATGGTTGACTCTGTGACTCATAAATCCAAACACCCACAGTTCCAATTACTGCCCCCATTTCGAGAACATTGGCCTAATCAATCCGTCATTATAAACGCGTGTGAACAAAAAATTACACCCGCGCACTAGCTGTCGCCGAATTTGGCGCGAAAAAAACAATACTGTAACGGTTCAGCCCATAGATGTATAAGCGTGAAGAGATGGAGCGTAGAAAATTTATAGTTGCGATGTAAAATATTTCTTGTTCTTTCATACAATAACAAAGACCTGTCTGAATAAAAGGTAATTAATAACTGCAGTTCTTTCAGTATAATAAGAAAGATATTTATACTGTAACGAAGCAGTTCCTACATTTTATATCTTTAGGTTTTCAATTAAAAAAAAAGAGGATTCTCTTTTTTTTCTCCCACACAATAATATCGTCTGTACAAAGATTCATCTAAGTCATCATCCTCATCATCTCCTAGTTCCGATGGATTATTTTGTGCGTTGTCTGCCAAGTAGTATTTAAAAGTGTTTTATTAATTAATATTATTATTTTTATAACCTCTATCTGTTTATACTACTTCATCTATGGTGCGGCCATTGTGGTTGGCGGGAAAAGACATGTCAGATTCAGCATTGTGTACAACGATGTCTCGTTCGTTGTACTGCTTATTAATTAGGTTGGTGTGAACACGGCACTAGTTGAGGACCTGAGCTTCATAAATGATTGTCGTTCGAAGTTATGACATGAATTTGGGTCAGTGAGCTTACAATTATAGTAGGACACGCGAAACACGAACGAATGACATACGAGCTTGTTTTCACGAGTTATTTGTTATATTTTATCATGATAGGTGGTACCTGTGTCGCATTCAATTTATAACTTGAACAAAGACAAAGAGTAGATACAAATAAAACGATAAAATATTGTTCTATGAATTCAATGTAATGTTCTTATTTGAAGTAGGTTTTATACAAACACTTCTTGGGAGCCAAGAACTACGCTAAGAAGTTGCAACTTCGAAGATTTTATTCGTACTCACAGTTACAGTGAGCACTTATATTACTTATGGCTATATATGGAACTCATGTCTAAGTAGTGTTGAGTTTATATTACTTTTACTTATTCTTTCTTCACGGAATGCCTTTGACGGTAGTTTTAAATTTATAGTACGATATTCCTATTAGCGAAATTTTATTATAAATTTTGAACTACCCATGAACGAGCCAAAACTTTTGAAATTTCGTTCCCTACTTCTTGTTCAATGGATACGAAAACGGGGAAGTTGTTTTTATTTGGGCAGAGCAAATATATTTCACGGTTCATTCAAGAATACAAGCAATAATCGACTTCAACATAATAGGTTGTAGGTTAAACTGCACGTCATTTCTAATAAATTGATAGTTATGTAAACGAAAAATCGCTTTTATAGTGCAAAAAAATTAGTAACTGTGCCTTTTAGCATTAAGGAGCTCTCCCTCTAATCTGGAGTCATTTTTAAACGAAGCATCAAGTCATACTTGTAGTAAAGATTTAAAATTTTAATTTCATACGATAAGAGGAAGTAATTCAAAAGCTTGCAGGACTCAAACATACTAACATTGCAATTTAAATAAAAGCCTTTAAAGACGTATCTTTAAGCGCGATAAATTGTAAAATGGTTGACTACAGTCGTAAAGTGCCGCAGCAGACGACGTGTATCGTATAACAGCTAGTCGAACGACACTCGCACGATACAATGTTGCGAGATTTACCCAACCTGTATACTTATCTCACTCTAGTGTGAATATACGGCTTTATTCGATACTTTCTTACAGGTAAAAGAATACTACTTATCTCTTCAATAATCTATATTTTCTATTTTATAACTTCGTTTTCCTTTTCTTTTACAATTTTTAACAAAGTTTTTTTACATAAGATAAGTCAACGCTTGACTACTGTCTAACCTGATGGTAAGTGGCGATGAAGAACGACGAATATAAAACGCCTATTCATTCTCATCTACTTTAAAACTAAACTAGCTGCTAACTTATATAACAAGTTTTCTCATTGTGCACCCTAGTTAAAATGTATTTACTGTTATTTCAATAATAGGTTGTCTGGAAGAGATTGAATTGAGTGTTAATACCGCCTGTTGTACTGACTTCCATAATAATATAATAATGTATCCCTATACTATTTTAGTGTACAATAAAGAGGATTTTGTTGTTGATGTTATTACTTGGTTATATGATGATATTTTTAAGATAGTACGTTAATACTTTAGTGTCGTTTCCTTCCAGAATGTTCATTTTGGTATTTAGAATTATTTGTGTCAATAATGATATCGACTCATTGGCAAAAACGAAGACGAAGATTGATTGGCTTATCTGACATAATCTTTTCGATACTGTATTCAAAACGTAAAAATCAGGGTTCACTATAATTAAGGTAGGTATGAAGTCAAAGACGAATCGGTTCCTAACATCTCAGTCCTTTGTTCTTATACTGATCCACCTGAAAGTTGGATTTTCTCTTCGTTTCACGTTTTCTTGACGTTTTGACAGTAGTCACATTTTGCTACAAGATAATGGATCATCCTTTTTTAATAGATAAACTTAGACCACTAAAACAAAATAAAGTAAAACACTTTTTGTTATATTCCACGCGGACGAATTCGCGAGCACCACTTGTTATAAGTATACATACAATCAGAGAAACGACTTCCCGATTACATAAAACCAGCATCATTGAATTTACATGTTTATTCCGTTCCCTAGTTAACTTTAGTTCCACAAATTTACGCCAAGATTAATTTAATTTGATTGCGTATGCAGCGGTGGGAATTCGCGTTGAGGTTCCAGTGGGTTCTAGCGGGAGTGTGTGCGACACAATTTGTTAAGCTCAATTACGTGAATGTGTAGGTACACGATTCTGTCTCTGAATCTGGAATATAGCTCGGTATACGCCCTCGAGTAATCCAACCAATAATGCACAGATTTATATCAGCAAAATGAAGAGTAATTAATTAGTTTGAAATCCCTGGCTGGCAGATAAATTTTTCTTTTCAATCTTTCAATTATTTAATCTCTAAAAATAAAATCCGTCAACCGATTGTCCTGCTAAGAGATAGATCTTTATGAAGTTTTTGGTAGGTAATACCGATAATTAATATTGTAAATATTTTAATACACGTTAAAGAAATAAAACATATTAAATAATATCGATATCGTATTTACAAAAGGCATTAAAAGTGTTTCAAAGATTAATTATAGTTCACCTATGTTTTGCTAGCCAAGAAAAAAGAAAAGAAATAACTAACTATCAACATCTGAAGATCAGGTTAAAATGACCTATGGTCATAAGGGATTCGATGTACATTTCTCCAAACCAATCTATCCAGCTTGTGGTACACTGAGTGGAACAATGTACGGGTCTCTAGTGTTTGTCCCTAGTTTATGTGTTTGTTTTTTTAGATGTTTAGATGTTTTTTTGTATTAGTAGTTTTGTTTGTTTAGATGTAGGTAATTGTGCCCTAAAGTACCTATTTCCTTACAGTAGTAACCCCTACAGTATTCATACATAGTAATAGCCACAAGTAAATAGTAATAGGCAGTGTAGATAGTGAAGCTGCCTAATTAATTATGCTAATATATTCAATCAATACTGCTTCACTATATTGATGAGTTAGCAGACTAAACACATCTCTACTTGATGAACGTTAATTATTTATTCGTGGTGTAAGCACGTCTAAATATTTATAATATATTTAATCAATTATATACTTATTCAAATTTTTCCTAGTGGTTCAATAAAAGCTTGACTATAGAAACAAAGAATGCATGTGAAACGACCACCTTTAGAGACCTTTTTATGTATAACGCACGCACCTAGGAGTTTGATCCACGTATTCACAAACAATACTATGAGAGCTCACAGTGATAAAGGAAAAAAGGATCAAATTTTACTGTCTATTTAAAATCTACTCTTCTATCTGAAGATTATACATATTATGTGTTGCTAACCTGAACAAAAGAATATAAAACGACAATGCAAAGTAAAATTACGATCGAATGAATTACGGTCGAATTTAGACTGCAGAGCAGGTCTCTATTATAAATATAAATCTTATGAAGAATAAAGCAACAATGTAATGATTATCGAATTGCATTACTGAAGTGTAAATCTAATAAGGAAAATTATACGTTGATCGTTCTCGAGTATACATTATGACTACACATATAACTACACATGTTTAATTTGGTACGTGTTGTAAAAGGCCGTGTGCCCCGACGTCCTTAAATTGCCGCGAGGCAAAAACAAGAGTCGAGAGAGCCGTTATCTGTTTTACAATATGAGGGTTCTCGGAAGACGAATGCAGTAACGGTAAACCGCCAGCCTCGGCCGTAACGTGCGTCGGACGAATGCAAAATGATGTCGAGTTAAAAAGTAAAAACGCACTGAAAAAGGTATTCTCTGTAACTGCTTCATTGCTTTTGTAAATTATGTTAATTGTAAAGTTTACAATTATGTAATTTTAATTAAAGTGGATGTTATATAATATGCTGTAAAATTAACGTATGTGGTATAAGACTTTTTTGCTGTTTATTAATAAAATATAGATAGTTTAAAAAATTAAGAATATGCTTTATTTTTAAGAAAAAATAGTGAGGGTGCTGTTCATCGTTTAGGAGTTTCGATTTCTGAAGCGATAATTGTATGAGTATATAAAATTTAACGTCTGTATTAGTGACTGAGGAGGTTCTTCGCCTGAAACCGACCTCTAAATTCAACGTGCTATGTAAAAATTTATGGGTCTTAGGATAAGTAGTACTAATTCTATTTGCAAGATTTTATTCCGCAAACATTGCAAGTTAATGCTATGGATATTTCTAGAGTGTTACCAACACTGTGGCTGCTAAGAGGAAGAGGTAAACCAGCTATTTAATAAGCTCTCCAGTTTGGCAACGTTTCACGAACGTAATGAGACTTACCATTATGCACGAGCTCCGTGAAAGCTCTACTAAATTGAACCTTAAAGTTCTGGACACAAAGTACAGGATCCATTGTAGGATTTTTTTTACGAAATTTAAGTGCGATTTTTTTCTATGACAGCTGAGACAATGTCTTTAAATTTAACGCACTAGCGGTATACTGCTGACCGTGGTTTTGAAAATTAAGCACTTCAGTTGCAATGTATACGCTGTGATAGAAATGCTAAAAGAACCCAATGCTAAGTAAAAAGGGTATTGTATTCCATGCACTACTCTTGACTATCGCAGTTTAGCAAACATTACCCACCATTCAAAATATTATGAAAATTTCTAAAAGTGCCGGTGAAGACTTGGTCGGTGAATAGCACAAACTTAGCAAAAACCTATTCAGCCATACCCTTAAGGCACCCATATTATAATCGAACAGAAACATTGGCGCGAGCAATTTATTCTAATCCTTCGCAGTAAGCATAACAAATTAGCAACCAAAGCGCGTCGTCCTTACAATTGGTATGTCAACGATAAAAGGATACATGTGCAGGATTCAAACAAGAGGACGGTTGGGTGGACAACGTAGAAACCATAATGCTACCACTAACTACATCTAGGATTTGATTTATCCGAATACAGACTAAACCCCCCCCTCCCCTCCCGCTCCTTGTTTCAGTTACGAATGTTTAAAGCTTTCAATCAACATAACTTGTTTAAGTTTTGATCTGAATCTTAAAACGAAAAGTATCTTTGTTGATTTAAGTTAATACCACTAGGCTACACTTACCACTAATACCGTCGTTACTATTCAGTGGAGTATTGCCGATGTAATTTGGCATGTTTACTGTGAACCGTTGATCGGGATGCGGGTAGGGTTAGCACCGCTGATCCGGCACGTTCGGGTTATAGATACCTTTACGTGAATACGGGCGTAATGAAAAAAGGTATTAGGATGTAATCCACTTCTATAAGGGACCGGGGGACTGTCATGGCGAATGCATTAATAAGCGAACGTAACATGTTTGAAGGATGATTTTGGTACAATGAGTTTTATTATAATACTAAATGTTGCCCGCGGCTTCGCACACGTGTGAGAAGAGAACGGCAATAAAAAATTGTTTTTCTATCACTGGTTGAATTAAACTTTGCTCAAAACCCTTACTCTTTTTTCATCTAATTTAATAGAAGGGAGAAAAAAAGTGGAAATATTGACTTTTTGTAACGCTAAGAGTAGGGTACGCTGTATCAAAAATAAACTTGATGAAAATTCTTCTACATTTATATATATTTTGATTCATAGCTTGACTTTCTTTCTTTCTTGTAAATGAGTATAATTTTTTGACGTCATATAAAGTATATCTTTCTTTCCTTTTCTTTTCTTGGCCGGTAACGCCCGAATAATGCGTAGGATGTTACAATCTATATCTATATTAACTATTCATATATATGTCTATCAGCTCTAAGGCACACGTACACAATAAACTGTAAGAATGCCCCAAAAGTTTACAAGTGAATCGTAAAAATGAACAGTTAAAATTCAAAGCAAATTGAACGTTTGTTCACAGTTGTAAAACTTGTAAATTAAAAGCGCATGTCTGAACAGATTTGTTGATTGTTACAATCGGCTACATTGAACTTGAACAGGTGCTTGACATTGGAACCGATTCGAGCGCCGAAAAAAGCTCATTGAAATACGCCAACTTGTGGAAAATCGCGGCATTGTTAGCGAGCGACGTTTTTGTGACTAGAAATTTGTTAATTAATCTACTTTAGAAGCGGTGCTGGTTATTTATTCATCGCGTAAAATTTACTTCGCAGTCTCTTGTTATAAATTTCTAATTGATTATTGGTATTGTTTTTAAATTTCGACTTCCATCGAACATTTTTATACTCTAAATTAATGCACCATTGAGTTATTTCTATCTCAATTAGCGTCTAACTTAGAAATGTATAGTTATTTTTTTATTTTATAATGACTTTTATATGTTATATGCTGATTCACGGAACTTAATAACCAGTAATAAATAGACGTATCAGCACAATTCGCGATAGTCGGACACGGTAAATCGATTCACGAAGTATCCGTTGCCATCGGCTAATTTCCAATTCAGGTATGGATGCGCAAGCGTTGCGCAATAGTGCGAATATCCGAAGCAGCGGTCAATGCACCGGGCATATAAAATGGCGCTTCGCTGCGATTCTTTATTCGTATCGCTTGGCTCCGGTCCGAGTGAGATTTTTTATTAGTATCTTATTGTTTTTTTCTGTACAACAACTTCGATTATTTTTAATTGTTGTCAAAATAAACGGAAGTGTGGAAATGTTTGGATGGAATATTACGTATGCTTGCAAATCGGTGTGTTTCGGTGCAGTGAATAGATATGTTTACACATAAAAATATTAATCTATGTGTATACACCAATTACGCTCAAATAGGGCTCAGTAGTTCCTATATATGTATTTCGTATGGTACTTGACTGCTCGATCATTCCCAAGCACGAAGTCGGAGTAACATAAACGCCCGTATTTGTGGTACCCAATATGTTAAAACTGTAACATTGCAGAAAATATTTGTTTTCGGACGTTACTATGTTATGTTGGTTCATGTGAAACTCGTTGATTGTTGAAGATATTAGCTCTGTTTGTAACATGGTCTTCTTTTACCTAAATCGGTATATAACGGTTATATAAAAATAAACAGTAAATAAATTCTTTTTATGTAGGAATGTCTAGAATTCCTTGCGCGTGTTTTGATTTTTATGCGTAGCACTTAAAAATAGAATTTATAGCTCAATAAAAGTTGACATCAGAGTATCGCTAGGTTTTACAACTGTCACGTTGGCGATATTTGCGTTGTCAATTGATTTTGTGATGATGATGTTCACGTAAGTATCATATTTTGGCTGTTGTCATGTAAAGATAGCAGGGCCTTTAATAGAATAGACGCACAGTAATTAATTATTTTATATTCATATACAATCCATACTTCTATTATAAATGCTAAATTGTGTTTATTTGTCCTTCTTTCACGGCGCAACGGAACTCCACTATGGTATGATTATTGGTTTGGCGATAGTTGAAAAGACGACAAGTTCTATAGGCTACTTTTTACTCCGAATAAAGATCAAATTTTTGTGGAAACATCCATTACGATGTATATTTTAACCAAATTCAAATAAGTGTCCTACAACAAAGCGTTGCCTAGCAACCAGTGATGGAAAGGAATTGACAATCTTTATATCGTTGTTCTTTTCTTACACGTGTGCGAAGCCGCGAGCAATATCTAGTAGGTTAAAAGGATGTAATATTTATACCGGTATACTTCACATGTTTAAGGTCTTTGTCAATGTTAAACAATTTTTAGGTTTATTTTTAAATATTAACATAAGCTGGAATCGAATCTTAACGTTAATGTTTCCGCGCACATAATTTTATACGGTGACAACACATTTTAGCGGCACCCAAAACGTTTCATTTCACGGTCGTTCGTTCACATAAAACGGCTAAATTCGTCGGGCAAAGGTCAAAAAACCACTGCAGCACTCGAGTGCCCAGTTGACTCCGATATGGTTCCTTGCTACTCAGTATTTACCGCTAATTATGAGAAATTTTGTCGCAACCGGAATGAAAGGCTTTAAAATTTAGTCTTTTTCGATCGCTTTTATAATTGGAAATATTGTCGGGACTTTTATAAGGTAAATAATCGAAGAACAAACCGTTGTATCATCTGATATAGTCGTTAGATATTAGTTACACGATAGACGTCACAGACGCATTTTTGGTTAAGGAGCAACATCGTGGTTTAAGAACTCTAAAATAAAAGACCAGATCGAGTTTGAGCTCGTTTGAATTGTCTCGAGACGAAATATGGTCTTCGATACCTACCTATGGTATATTTATGACAGTAAAAAAATCAAATAAAAGAATGTTCTTAATGATGTACACATTAATTTAGGACTATCTATTCTTGCATTTGCCATTTGTGTTCATATTACTGCTTTTTTATTTTTAGACACTATATGTCGTTTGGTTAAGTGCTCAATGTTAATGTCGATAGAAGTCTAACTCCTTCCCTCCCACTAATCTCCCACTATCCCTTTCTCCCTCTCACGCACTCTTTCTCCAAATAGTTATCACTTTTACTGAGACAAGTATTCATTGTATTTATTTATCTGTTTCAGGTATGTACATGTAAAGGCGTAGTCTATTGGAACACCATGGTAAGGCATTCTATAAATGTGACGTAGAATTAATAACTCTTCTTTCGTGTCTTCTGATAATTACCGACGAGCAGCATTTGTAATGGGTGAAGACGAATGCCTGTTACTAACTTGAAGCGCTTTACTGACCCTTTATTTAGTTCGAGTCGCTTTAGTTCTATTATTGAGCCTGGGCTCATTCTAATTGGCACCACATTATCCTGACCTTTCGGATCTTCAGGTCATCAGTCCACGCGGTATCGTAATAGGGCTGAAATAACTTGCTCATCAGTATTCCCATTCGAATACATATGTCTTCTAATAAAAGTTAATTGACTTCTACTATCATATTGAACTCTACCACCCAAGAGTTCACAACCTTCTATCAGGAGGTATTATCAAGTATTGCCATATATAAATGTTTAGTTTGCACCAAATATTGCAAGCTGAATTACAACTACCCTCTCTTATCATACTAAGTTGAAATTTTACACACTGTTTTAGCTTTGTAGACAATGCATCTGTATGGTTATTATGAACTGATACTTCACTTCGAGTTAGATCAAGACGAGTGAATTCTTCAATTATTCAATTATTTGCAAATGCTCTTGTTGTTTTTTTGTTTTTCATGGCATCTGTAGCAAGTCGTAATCGAGCTATAAATGTATAGCATTATTTACTCTTTGTTCTATTTTATTCATTCATTGTATATTTTCTTGTTATTTTTTCCAGTACGCAGTTGGGTCAAGTACACTTATGTACAGTCAGTAGGATTCGCACACATCGCTAGCTTCATATGAAAGTCCGCCACGGTCGAAGCACCATTTTCCCATAAGCCTATATTTATCAAAGCTTGTTTTAATTAACGAGGCTGTTTCAATGGTGCTTCAGTCATTTTTCAATCAGTTTATATTTGAAGTCGGTGTTTATTGTAAATATTTTATTTTTATTTTGCTTTTATAAGACTTACATTTCAGATTTTGAATATTCGATACTGGTTATATCAATTCATATGTCTGTCACGGACGGTAGTGGTAAATAACCTCTCATTTGGAATACGATTTTCTCGATATGTCATAAGTTTTGGTTAAAATTTAGTGTTTATTACGTTTGTATTTATATTAAATTAAACATTGTTTTTTTGAGTTTGCTCTTACAAGTATAATACAATTTGTATCTCAGGAACTATTTATCCCCCACATTCACAGACAATAATATAATCTCTTGGTGAAATATAAGGTAAGTATTGATTGTTTGTATTCCTCTCTCCTCCTTTTTGGCATTGTTCCAAAAAAAATTGTTAAGTAGATTTTGATATACCTATCCCCATAATTATTATTATATAAAACACTAATTGTTGCTGACTGACTGACAACGTAGCCTATACAAGTGGACGTAGCATGAAGCTTTGTACACAGGTTCTATAAGTCATGTAAGGGAGCTTAGAACGAATTTTTGAGTATCTCCTAAGAGGTTGAAATAGAGATTCACAATTTGTATGAATATAAAATAATATTTTCTCCAGATGAAATTGTAAGAGCTACCTCGTAATTTGATAAACCTCTACTACTCTAAATATTACTCTTATTTTGATAGCAGCGTTCGCTGTATCAAGACACATGTTAAAATAAGAAAGTGTATGTTTAATGAAGTCGATCCATCCGCTCGTGTGTCATCGATTTCAGTCTCGCGTCACATGTCCAAGGGATATTTACGGAGGGCCTTGCGGGAGTCCTCGCTCCAGTGATGTTTTAAATTGACACAGACATCATAATACGGTCTCATAAGGGACACCCGTAATAAGAGACCGTAATTCGTTTCTTTGCTTCAATAACGTCACAAGACAAGACAAGTTTAAATCTAAATATTTTTTTTATTTTGTACTAAATTTAATGTATTATCAAAACATTCTTATGGTTTGAAATAGCTAAGTTTGTACATAATCTACTATAAAATTAAAAATTTACACAATTATGTGAAATGATTTTTTGTTAATGAAAAAATGGTCTACTGTAAAATTGTGTTTTTTAAGATAACATATTATTGAAGCAAAGAAGAGACTATGCAATAGGTATCCGACGTCTCAAATCTAGAAGTAAGGAGTATATCGTTGCATTGTATGTGAGGTAGATGAGTCGATATATCTATAGCGAGATGTGAGTAATGAAATCATATGTAATAAATGATTATTGTTATTTTTAATTTAGAATAGGCTCAGTCTTAATGTTTGCGTGTTACTAACTTTACTGAATAAGTTACATGCAGATTTGATATATAAAATTGAGAACTTGAAACCCGAGTTTTACTACATCAGTTACTAAGCTATCAAAGGATCACGAGTATAATAGTGGATTGCAGTATATTTTTATTTAAGGGCAGTCAATTCATTATGAAATGCATCTTATCAGATATAATCTAAAACAGAATTCTGGTACGTATTCTGCATGCGGTGCAAAATTTAAATTGTTCGACATCTAACATTGCAATTTTACGATCCTTTTAACGTTACAAAGACTAATGAAGGCCCTCGCTTCGCTTCTGGATATTCTGGAATGACTTCGTGTTCGCCGTAATCCGCCTGATAATAAAATTAAATAGAACTTAAAAAAATGTTGATGTCTTATTTATCATGGCACACTATTATGTTGTTTTTTTTTATAACGATATATTTATAGACCCTCACGAGAATGTGTGCCAATGGAATACAGACACTTACTGGGAGTTCAATCCAGGCCCCTTTGAATGGTAGTTCGGTATCACAATCATTGCATCACACGAGTCATTGGTGAATTGATTGATATAAATAAATATGAATGATATGAATAATTAAAACGTTATACGCTTCTTTGCCGATAATTTCAATATATTTTTAAATTGTTTCGATCGTTAGTAAACGTTATAGTAGCCGTCACAAGTGCAGTTAGTGATAGTCCAGTGCAGTGTCCGGCCAGCGTGGGCGGATGTTACAAACACAGACGTCATTAACCGCCGCAGCGCACTGCATAGTGCAATCAAGATGATTGCATACGATAATGACGCCACGCCCTCTGCTGGATTATTGAGCAATATTGGGCGCTGTTGAGTGACCGCTAGTAAATATTTTTTATTTTGGTTTGTCACGGTTTCTTTTGATACTTTAAACTTAGTGATTTGGTTGTGATGTCTGTGGAATAACTGTCTGTGTCTTTAGATTCTTTAAAATGATGGTCCAAATTAAATTTATATATTGCTTTAACATTGATATATGTATACCGGTCTGAGTGGCGTAAATTAGGTGAGGCCTATGTCCAGCAGTAGACGTTCAAAAGCTGATAGATAGATAACGTTGATCATTAGACAGTTTTAAAAGCTTTTATTGAACTTGCAATACTTGTTAATTTGTAAGTATTTTTGTTTGTGTCAAATCCAGCAAGCGGAATTAGAACTTCTTCCACTTATCTTGTAAACTTGGATATTTGACACAATGTTTTAGTTCTGACAGCAAAGTTTTCATAGCAAAGTTAAAATATCCATATTATAATCGAACAGGATGTTATCCATTCACTAGCAATGCATGGTAAAAGACAAAGCATAGTGCGTCGATTTAACTGACACTGATACACACGAAAAAGACAAAGCGGTAAGAAATGACGTAACAATTACCTTTATTATTAAGATTGTGGGGCATCAATCCCGGAATCCTTCGCACAGCGCACATGGTCAGTGCCAACTAAGTCACAGGGTCACGTTCAACTGAGCCGCGGGGCCGTACAACAGGGTCAAAATCATTAAGGAGTGATTTATTAATTCAATATTTGAGACATGGAGAAAATTGGCACAGTAGGTTGATGATCGCCTGATAAAATGGAGGTTGAGACTGAAAATTGCGTGCGTGGTTTTCGCCTTTTAGAGGTCTTATTGTAGTAAGTGAGTAGCTAATTATATAACGTTATTCATATAAATAAAATTAAACACAAAAATAAGAAATAGTAGGAACAATAAAACATAATATATATATTTTTTAACTCTAACACACTCATACCCCCGCAATAGGATTCCCTGTGTCGCGGGCGGTACGGACAACACAAATAACACTTCACTAACACCCATGACTAAAGAACAAATATTAATCTGTATGAAAATGTGCCCCGCTGGTCATCGAAGCCAGGACCCTTCGATTCGCAGGCAAAAGTTGTTTTGTGCAATGGTTTAACGAATTATTATTTTATGTAGTGTTAGTATTTAAAGTTCATTTCTGCAGCTGGCACATAATTATTTACTATAGTATATGGCTTCTGGCTGAAAACCACCAAAATTCTTTCCATGTTGTTTTAATTCCGATGACAATGCAATATCGTGATAAGCATGCCACTCAGTATTGACTCCACATTAGAGAACTCAATGCTGTACAGCACAGTTACTAAATATTTTACACAATTTATTTTTGGTTTTTGAGATGTTCGCAGCTAAAATATGTAATGTAATGTATGATTTGGTCTGCCTGTCTGTCTTAACGTTTACGAACATTCGCTTGAGTATATCTCCAGTCTATTACGTGAAGGAAGTTCGTTAGTCCGTCAACGATACTCAATCTTCGGCGTGTAGCTTCCGACAGGCGCATCACTTTCAAGTTACAAATGTGTGTATAAAAATATATATTACTAGTTCTTACCTGCCAGTTCGTGTGCATGAGAAAAAAATACAGCGATAAAAAGAATGTCGATTCGTTTCTATAACTGGTTGCTAGGCAACATTTTGTTTTTCAACAATTCCGATAGTCTCTGAAATGTAAATAGCCCTTATATGTAAATATATATCCAAACAAATCAATGCATTTCATTCGTGTATTGTAAATTAATTATACATGCTGTATAGCAACTGATTTTACATCTGATATTTATAATCATTGTAAAATATACAGTTAAAAATCTTTAATAAATATATGTATCGTTATAATAAAAAATAATAGATTATGTCAAAAAAATTCAAAAGTTAAAGCCCAAAAAGTCCGTACATAATCTGGAATCGAACGTGGGATTCTCCGTTAAGCAGGCAAGTTTTACAAACTAGGCTAGAAGGTCATTGACAGGCATGCAAATGAATACCTTGCGCGGATAATAATAGACAGTACAGTGCCTCAACGTGTTATTACAGAAATTTCACACTTATTCACTACTCTTTCCCAGGGTCATATTAAACATGAGGTGTACAGTCTCCATTTATTGCTCATTATTATTTTACAGTATACATAGGTGGTCTTTACTTGTCTCACCGAGAATGGAGAGATAATAGGAGATGAAGTTGTCGTCATTAAACAATTACTGTACCACCGTTACGTCTATCGAATCAGGGTTAATTCAGCAATCTAGCTCGTCGACCGACCGGTTGTAGGATTTCTCACGCCTCTAGACGTTGATGACGAAATTCCTGGAAGATTCCACGCGTTTCAGGTTTGTAAGATGTTTTTTTTTTCTGATAAACTGTCGCTGTTGATCATAGCAGTGCTATCATTTTGGTAACTAAAATCGTAACAAGATTTTTTGTTATTATCAAATTTATATCAATACAGGCTATAAAGTTAAATAGTTAATAGTTCCAGAATGACAATTTTTAAATAATTTAAGCTACAAAAAACTTTTACTCGTTTTATTTCTAACTATTTTATTGTTATAATTTTTATACTATGAAAAAATAATATTATTATTGATTACTATTATATTCAGTTAGGAAGTTCGGTCGATAATACATTAAAATTAATAATTAGCTTCGTAAGTTACGGTACAATTAGCATTAAAAAAGTATTATAGCATATACCAGTCTTGCAGCCTTCCAACCTACTCCACACAAAAAAATATACACACACTTTCCAATTTATAATATTAGTATGGATTATATTTAAGTCATGCATCTTTCTCACAATATTCTTTGTTTTTTGTTTTATCTTTTCATCGCTTGACTTTAGTAGTTGTTAGGTAAATAAGTTCCAGATTTAACTCATTTAGTCGCATTTCACTCAAGTTCCCGTAAACTGAATTTAATCAAATTTTTAGGAACTAGCTTCATTGTAATAATAACAGTACTCACTATATGACGCCTTTTCTCTCGGTACGCCTCAGCAATATACAGTCGCACACAAGAGCACGTATTTGTAGAACAATAAATAGACATTAAATGATATTTTATGTATTTTTTAATTGTAGTTCAGGAACCTTTGTATCAGCAAAAAAAATCTTCATTTGTTCATTATAAACACGCAATGTATGTTTGGATAAGGTCGTATGTAATATAGGAAGTATTTGTTTGTAAAACGTGGTACGAGTTTCTTGGCGTTGTTTTGTGTGTTTCGAATAAAATTCAAGGGTATGAATAAAATTAGTTGCTTTTGTGTTTAAAGTTTATTGTGTGTTGAAGTTGTGGGTACATTTAACCCGATTTATGATACTCCTGTTTCTTGTCTAGCGTCTACCGCTCCTCAGATGATTGCTCAAGACTCACATTTATGATGTAATAAAATTCCAAGGGCAATTCTATGCCTATATTAATTTTCGTGTTATATAAAACAAAATATTATTTTCCGTCTATCAGTTTTGTACTGTTTAAATTGAAATTCCTTGAACGGATTTCTCAGGAACAAACTAGAATCTACAGGAAAGTGAAGATTCATGTGGTGTAATGGTTACCCTACCGGACCGCGATTCATAAGGTCCGAGCTTAAATTCCCAGAGAGATAAATATTTAAATGATGAATTAATACTTTTGTTTTCCGTCTGGGTGTGTATGCTCTTGTTTTGTAAGTTGACCATAGCTTCTACGACACAGGGAATCCTAATGTTGGACTATGAATATAAAATTTTATGAGTATTGTAGTATTATTTATATAGTCACATAAACATTTGAATTATTCAGGAATTAAATTTGGACTCTTCGCTCCACACACAGCCAATGACTCCTGGATAATAGAACCTATCCTTCTATCAGTCTTCAAAGGTCCACTGCTGGACCTAGGCCTCCACTAATTAGCGCTATTCAGACCGGTCTTGAGCCATAACGTACCTACTATTTAATTACTAATAATATTATATTCATTATATGATATTTGATTTCATTGAATAACTGCATTGTCTTATTTCCGCTTATATAATTAGCTTTCAATGGCTGCATATATGATATAGTATTTTAAACTAATCACAAGTAAATAGTTTATCAACTCATTACGTTCACGTAGTACAGTGAGTGACCTCCGTGAGATAAATTATCAATGTCATTGTTATCACCATACAGGAAATTGGTTAAATAACATTAAGATATGTGTCGTTAAGTTTTTTGATGTGTAGATACTTGTACAAAGTAATACAAAGTTTTTTGCTGATGAAAGATGTTAGGTATTGATATTGGAGTTTAATTACTTTGTTTTTACTTGTATGTATTTTCTATCATGTTTTACAAACAAAACACTGAAACGTTTACCCGTGTTATTGGCCGCTTTTGTTCATTTTGCTTCAACGAAGTATTGTTTTTTTTAGTCGGGTTTGAATGAGATTCGTAAATTACAAGCAAATTACAATATATTAATGAACACTGCATCCAAGTTATTTAAGTCTTTTTTGATTTTAGCGGTTACGAAGACGCGTTTTCGCGAACAGGAAGCATTAGCTCACCATCTTTCAGAAGTAGGATAAACAACATCCCAAGGGTGGAGAGTTCAGATGTTATATTAGGGCTTACGAAGCCGCTTGTAGGTAGACATCGGGACGTGATCTGTATCTGACGGGTATTGAATAGCAATTAGTCTTTGAGATGTCTTGTGTTTGAATTATCTACATTAATATCCTTATAATAGTAATTCATGTCCAAACACATTTGTCGTATATAAAGTAATAGTATATAAGCTAAAAGTAAATGTCGGTTAAAATGGCGCGTAAAAATGTGAATAAAGCAGTATTTTTTTGTATTCAAAGTACTGCGGGGAAGTTCAGTTGAAAACAGTGGAGCGTCGCCATCGTGTAGTTTATGACGAATGGTTTAATTGTTGTGTTGACCCAAATGTTTAGATATGTAAATTTTAACTCGGTAATTGTAATGCGGTCACGTCACCGTGACGTTCAAATGTCGATTCATTACTCTCAATTGTACATATTAGTGGTATTAATTTCAACTGTCGCTTTAAATAATAAGTGTTAGATAGTAATAAGTTTAGTTATTACTGCGTATGTGGCGACAATGATTATACTTTAAATTAAGTTTTTATGGACTTCTTCCTCCCAAAAACTATGAAGTTACAACCGACTTCAATTAAATTTTCAATTGCGTTTTGATATGTTCCAACTCAGAAGATAGAATAGATATGGATCTGGTAAATGTTGTTGATGTCGAAATTCACAAAAGAATCCACCAAACCATTACACATATTGAAACTCCGCCGTAGTGAAAATGATTCAATGTCATTAAGGTATTATTAGCCTACTTTGCAACAATCCGCGATTAAACTTTATGATGGTGCATATTTTAAAACATGCGTGGTACCTCCCTCCCACAAAGGAAAACATGCACTACAATAAATTAAAGTATATACCAACATACATACCTAATTCTATGTGATGAGCATTAACTAAAGGTATATAAAGATTTTACGGCTCC
>DWPA01000239.1:0-29114 GCA_018251375.1 Calpodes ethlius
AATTACACATATTGCTATGGCAGTTCGTGTTGGCGTAGTAACGCGCGCAGGGTACAGCTAGTTTTAAATATAGAACAAAACGTCACAACGTCAGCGCACCTAGTAAGCTCTGGGTTTTTCACAAGACGTTTCAGCGATCATGTTGTACCCTAACCTATCGTTATCGGAATTCGTCTATTTCCGTGAATGCGAACGGGAATGCGTTCGGTAGAATGTTCATTATTATTGTCCATACTTACAAGATGATGGCAATCAAATTATTAACATTTGTCACAATAATAAATAATGAACATGAAGAAAATTAACGGTTATATTGCATATTAATGTTATATTACCAGTAAATATTATATACCATGTTATATAACAGTAAAGTTAACAGCTTCTTGCATGGAAATTAGATTTGGTGTACAATAATAATGTCATTTGTTATACATTTTCGGAGCGTGACTCAGTTTTTTGTAACCCCCCTCCTCCTCGTCCTTCAATGTATGGAGGAGGATTTTCGTATATGTTGCTCTAAATAAATATTGATTATGGCACTCGCCCGCCGGGCGGCCGCTCACCGAAGCGGTATGATCGCTACGCGTGGTTCATGGTCATTAGGACGTCTAACCTAACGTAACTTTCATAACCAAGTTAGTCGGTCGGCGTTTCTATTGGCCTGCGCAGACGAGGGACAATCCCAAAGAACTGTTGTCTCCGTCATTATGGAATGCTTATACTCGTATTGACTAACGCACATAATTGAACTTGAATAATGCCTCTGGGATTAAAAAGAAGAGCAGCACGAAATTACGCAAGTGTAAACGAATTTTATTTAATAAAAATCAGTGGAGGGTGCGTCCTGTGACGTTTCGTATCATCAGGTCATTGGCTACTACCTACTAACCTACTTCGGGCGTAATAACTACTATGTAGTGATAACAACCGGAACCAACAGCTTTACGTACCCTCCGAAGTAGCCAGGCGTTCAATACATTGTTGACATTAGCGGGTACCCATCCAACTACCGACAGCGCCCATTGTTACTTTTCTCGGTTAACTGCTTAGTAACTATTTTCGTTATTATAGTTGCATAATGTTTCTTAACAATTAGTAATCGCGGTTTGGATGCGTTACAATAAGGTTAAAATAATTCCTTTATATGACGTCAAGAACTAAAAATTAAACTAATATTAAAAAAGAATCGAATGACGTATATACCAAAAGGTCTATTTGGAATGGAATAAATGGTAATTTTTAGTTTCAACTGACACGGTATAAAATTTGAAAAACTTTATTTTATTTTGTTTTAACACATCGTTTTTGTATATAATTATCCACTCATTAGTCGATCCGAAATACAAAGAAGGCGCCATTACTTTCGCCATTACTTAAGTTATTAAAAACGAAGTAAATCGTAATCTATGAATTTCACTAAATGTTGTGCAATTTTGATCGCGCGTGGTTGAGTCACTAGATGTAGGTACTCTACGTACTTTTGCCTTCCAAAAATAAAAGTACCCACGTCTGTGCAGGCCATATTTCGGGTTTAGACAAAAATAAAGGTTAATGAACTGTATTCTATTGTACTGTATTGTTGAATTAATTCAATATTATGTATCGGTAATGCATTGGTATTGCTTTATGATATTGATGTGACCGAGTTTACGTATATAACCTGTAATCTGAGCATATAACTACCTACGTAATACACAACGGGTAACATTGGTCAATAAATCTGTTGAAATGTATCGCATAAGCAAAACCACAGACGTAATTCACGGCAAAAATCCACACGATCCTATGTTTCGTTTCCGAAGAAGTACCGAGGGAATTACAGTAGGTAAAAAATTCCTTTTAACGTTAAGATTTTAAAATAAGATAAGAGAATTTATTAAATTAATAAGTAATAGTCCTCGATGTGTGTAATTATGGTTATATAGTTTTTGGTTAAACTCCATATTTTTTAACCGAAAGCGCGGGAAACTTTCTAATATTATATTAAAAATTAAGCAAATAGATTACTGAGTTTCATTGTGTTCATTTTCAACCTTTTTATACATTTCAAGAGTGTCAAGAATTATTCAGGGATCACCGATCACTCAATAGGTGACTTGAAGTATAGGTTTTCTAAAAGTGATCGAGGTCGTCTACTATGTCATCAATAATATATTTTGTGGTACAGTGTGTCTGCAAGTTGGTCCAGTATGTTCTTACTTACCCAAAAGTCCGGTTATATTCTGTTTTTGACTGCTGTCGGAAACTGATGATTGAGGTCAGCTTTAATTAGTGAAGAGTATAAACCTTTTTATAATTTTCAAAGTTAATTCTTAAGAAATTTCCATTTTTGTTAAAATATATGTCAAATGGACCCCAAAGTATATTTATTACATTCAATAAAACAAAGAAACAGTACTCTAGCAATTCATTACAATATTACGAACATATCGCGTAACAACAGAAGACCCTCGTTTTAAGAATTTGCAACAAATTTGTATACTCAATAACTTATTTAACCATTGCTTTCACTGTTTATACGTTTCACGGTGATATTTTGTGTTCGAAAAAAATGCCGTTAATTATGCATTTAATGCCTATCAAATTTTTCAATAATAATAATAAAGAGAATAAAACAACAGATTAGACTCGTATTTACTGATCACACTAAATGACATAAAAAATATATTTTATTTCCACACTATGTTCGACATGAATTATGTTCGTTGCATCTTAATTGATGTATCATGTTTACTAACAATTGAGATATTTAACCATTCGGAAGTGCCACATTCATTACTGAGAGGATGATTTATCACTTTTTGTTTGTTAATCTTTAAAATGGCAATTAACGAATACCGAATCTAACAAATTCTTCACCACTTGCTCAACAATTGAAGCTTTTTTAGCTTTGAAATAAAACAATATTTTTTTTGTAATGTCGCGACACTTGCGTCAATAAATCCATGAATGGTTCCAAACATAACGTGGAGTATCCAGTGAGTTTTACTTGTGGCAAACGAGATACTACAGTATCACGTATTGACGAACGATATGTATAAAAACAGAAAAATAGTTCGATCTAATTTTATCAATAACACTGTACAATGCTAATCATAATTATCATATACACTTTGCTTAGAGAAAAGTTCGCATTCATAAGTAATCAATTTCAGTTATTCGCCCTTGGCTGACAGGTTGACTTTATGTTTTTCAAATTTAATAACAGATTGTCCGGAAAGTACGTGCCGATTATCGGCAAGTAACGCGAGAGATCTGATTGAATATATCATGATTATTGAAAACAAATGACATGTATACGCTGGAAATATTCTCATAGACATGGCATTAGCCATACTTAGAAAAAGGTTTAGAAACAATTCGTTAATTTAGTCAGTATATAAATGAGATGCATTTTAATTGTACTAATATATCGACACGAATTTTCCGGACAACACAATATAATGTAGAATAAAGAAAAGCTCTGACTTGTTTTGGGAAAACATTCAATTGAATTTAAATTCGTATGACTGACAATGATTCTTTTTTTCTTCTGTCTTCGCCAATGGTGACAGTGACCATGTACCTTTAGGTGATCACTCTGCTTGTTTCTTGGATATTTACATAAGATAAATCTTGCGTAATTTCTTCGTTGTTTCTCATCGTGACATATAATTTGTTACAGGTGGAGCTTTGCACTTTTCAAAAGAGGATATAGTAAGGGGCTTACGATAGATGATTTGTGGAGCGCACGAACCCAGGATCATTCAGGTAGACTAGGTGATCGGCTGGAAGAAGCATGGGAGAAAGAATTAGAAGAAGCCGACAGAAGTGGCACCAAACCTTCACTTACCAAAGCAATAGTTAGGTCATTCTGGTTAGAATACATGTTGTGTGGAATATTAGTTGGTTTTCTATTTATTATTTTATGGTAAGTTCATTTACCTATGTAATTTTGATCCTAAGCTTTATCCGGTGTACACCATATAACTCCTACCACATCTGTGTTAAAGGTGCGCCCAAATACGCCTTAATTAGACAAAAGCTTGTCTACGTTAATGTAGTTCGATACAAAATATTATTTCTTCTAAATTAAGTAAGCTAAACTATTGACCACATCTGCGCAATGTCCTTTTAACCAAAGTATTTGACGCAGATGTGGCAGGAGCATTGTAATATATGATAATGATAGTGTGCTAAATATGTCAATGTCGAAATTCATTACTTTGTAAGCCTAATGGTCACAACAACGCACCATAATTAATAGTTTATGTTATATTGAAGTAAAAGAAATATTTTATTTGTTGTTAAAATAATAATTGTATTTGCAGGCCATTCATTCCATACACGCTAGCATTATTTATCGGCTATTTTTCTGGAGAAAGCACACCGGAGACGTACAGGAACGCACATATTTACAATTTTTTAATGAATTTATTGAGTGTAATGACGGCGTTGATATTTAATCACAGTCAGTTAAAACAGGGATGCGTCGGTATGAGAGTTAGAATCGCTAGCTGTTCGTTACTTTACAGGAAGGTATGTAGTCTTTTTACAAGCTTTTATTTAACTTGTGTTTTTGTGGTCTAGTCTTGCAAGCTGAAATAGAACATCTTATCCTAAGAAGTTGAAATTTTACTTATTGCTTTAGTTCCGATAATAAGCATAATTTGATGTCACTTAGGAGTTGATCTAGTCGAGAAAACTCCTTCACGCTGACATACATAGCTACTAAATATTTTATTGTAGTGTATTAACACTAAAATGATGTTTTTAGTTTCTTAAAGTGAATACTTTTTTATATAAATAATACGGGAAGTATGTATACATTACTCGTGTCTTTCGAGACTGCTCAAGACCTAAACTGCAGTGTGTTCTGTGAAACGAGTAACTTTAATTAAATTTTGTAGTCACCAAAATCGATATTTTCCTTCTCAGCCCTCGGTAGCCATGTTTCTGGTTGTCGAACTATACTTGGTTTTTGTATTTTTTTATTTAATTTAGTTAGTGGTAGGAGGTTACTTAGTCGCTTACCTACTACAATATGGGATTAGAAAATTAAAAAATGTGTTATTCTAATACTTGTTTCAGATCCTACGACTAAATAGAACCGGTATGAGTAAGACTGAGCCTGGGCAGGTGATAAATCTAATGTCGAACGATGTCCAGAGGTTTGACCTGGCCCCACTTTTTCTACATTACCTGTGGGTGATGCCATTAGTAGTGCCTGTGGTATCATACCTGATATGGCAACACATAGCTTGGGCTACTTTAGCCGCGCTGGCTGTCATATTTATTCAAACTGTAGTTATACAAGGTTAGTAATTATCAAAATACTGGTACTACTAAGGAACTATAATGACCATTTTTTAAATTGTCTGGCATTTCATGCACTTACATAATAAAATGTATGTTACATGTACATATAATGACATGACGTAAATGACTTTAACGAGTTCTCAAAGAAGTTGTAATCGATTTTTTAAGGTAACTTGACATTCATGTGAGCGATCTAGGTCAAATCGATACCGTGCCAACTTAATTTTAACGTCCAGTGTAATGATAACATAAATCATCCTAGCTTTAATACAATTTACATATCGAGTAGTTAAAACATCCTAAAGGGTTATGTAATTAAATATAAGCTTTAAATGTCCTATAGTAGATTATGCAACTCATAATGTTAAGGGACTGTCATTTTAATACGATGACCCGGCAAATTTCGTGACATGTTACATTTTGTGATTCATAAAATATGTGGAAAAAATCTGCCTGTGATAAGATAAATTTAACGCAATCCATCATCATCGCCGTCGATTACCTACATTGCCGTCGCTGCGTAATCGAAACGAACGTAGTGTGGTTACATCAAGAATAAAAATGTAACAGACGTTTCGTTCGATATTTTGACAGTCAAAGACAGCCAATGAAGAAAATAATTATTGTCGTATTTATTGACGGTTTTCAATAATCTGTCCAAACAAAATCTTAGGATATTTTTATGTAAATAATCTACTAATGAGAAGGCGAGCCTCATCGACATCATAGATATCACTAATGTCTTGTTGGCCAAGAACGAATAGGGAAGAATGAACTATGCATTACTCAATGCTTAGGTAATAGCATGAAATGAGGAATACGTTTTTTATACTCAGTATGTACATCTGCGTACTTTTTCACTATTATTATTGGCCTTGGCTTCAGATATTTATTGTCATAGGCGCCTGACCTTGAGTTTCGATTTGATGACTTTGTAAGTAATAAGCATCCAACATGTAGAATAGAGACGTCAACCACGTGACGCATACACGCGCCGCGGCGTCGTCACTACATAGCGTTTCACTATTTTGTAATGGCTTGTTGGATGCCTTAATTTATAAAACTATATAATATATATAAATGTCTTACTTTAATTAATGACTTAGGCGTAAACATGACCTACTGATAACACGTTTTTTAATAATATTATAAGAAGTATAATATCTTTAGAACATGTTACATAATGTGGTATCATGACATTTAATTTTTTTTTATCCATATTCGTCATATCGTTTATTGTTGGTTTGTAAAATACAACTTTCCAAATTAAATCAATTTATAGTCTGATTAAATTATTCACACTCTTGAATCGGATGATTAGAACACGAAAAGGTTATTAAATTAAACTTTGTCATTTGAATATCGTAAATCTATTCAAAATCACTAATCCATGTAGCTGTGTAAACTTGAAAGTTTAATATTAAGTATATGTAGTTTTTAATTGAACAATATTTGTTTTAGCTTACTTAAGTAATAGACAAGGAGTTCTCAGAGGAAAGATAGCCAAAAGAACAGACGAGAGGGTGAAGGTGATGAGTGAACTTGTTAATGGAGTCCAAGTTATCAAAATGTACGCGTGGGAGAAACCCTTCGAAAAGCTTGTTGATAAACTGCGGAAGTAAGTACGGTTTAAAACACGACTTTTATACGTCAAAACGTTATCGTTAAAATAATAGTTACTATTGATAGTAAGTGCAAATTAAAGTCATATTATCCAATGATCATAAACGTTAATGTGGCCGAGCATACAATAGCGAGGAGATTGCATAAGATAACAATGTTTTCAGAATAATATAGCGGTTTTGCTAAATATTAGACGTTAAATCTCTTTAATGCTGGGTAAGTAGGAGATCCTATTATCCTATGTAGTATGTATAATTATATGTCTAGATTATGATAAAGGTATGCGAAATATCAGATATACGGTGCGTGAGTTGCTGATAATTACGCTGATATGTACGGATTTTTTGAGATTTTAATTTCAAGATATATCCTCTGCGTACTATCTAAATCTGTTCAATAAAACTGCGAGGGGATTATTCAGTACTTGCTTGAAATATTTATTTAAATTAAGTTATGTAAGTACAGGTAGATTATCATGGGTTGTCGATGCAGAAGCTTGGAATGGTATTATCGTTCGATTCGAATTATTTCTGTAATATTTTGTTTAGTGTCTGTCTAGAATACAGCATTAGCAGATCTTAATAACAACAATTTATAATATAGCTGCAGATTAAAAGAGAGAAGAGGAGGTTTATTGTTTATTGAATAAGAAATTTATTGACATGTGAAATCCTAATGTAATAATCATATAAATATAATAATTTATGTGCAGGAAAAATAGAAGCTATAATAAAATGTAGGTAATGTAAAAAGCGTATTGTGAATTTGATTTCCGGATATTATATTTGAAATACTTCAAAGTACACAGCGTCTCATAAAAATGATGTTTTATTGATATCGGGTATATGATTGATAACACAATGTCACAGTCAAATATATTCGTTGATGTCATTGATTAATATAACCGATTGCTTGATATTGGCTGTTTATATAAAATATATAACTACAGTTCACAGCCTCCTAGACAAGATAGTTTCTATTCACGTTCTCGTTGGGAAAATTTGTGGAAATAACATTTGGTACGCAAAAGCTAATGTCATTTGCCATACATTGTTGGAGTCTGAGCGTGAATAGAAAAGCGTTATTCTAGACCCCCTGAAGTAACGAATTTTTCGTTTGCTTCTACATATCGGAAGTGGAAAAAAAAACTTTCCAACAGGGCACTTTGAAGCATTTTGTCTATTGTCTGAATTGACATTTATGATAATTTAGTTATGAAGTCAATACAGTAATCCGTTAAAATAATGCGTTTCGATAGTTCAATAACTTATCTTAAAGTAAATTCTGTTTTTAAAATTTTAATCAACAAATTTTTTACTGAATTCGATTAAATTTATATGAAAATACGAATAAATATAACTGAGTACAACGACCACAAAATGTACATTCTCAATTTTACACACTTTAATAGTGTCTTTGTCCATTTTAATTCTCTTGCATGCATAGTAGAATTTGTGAAAGGTTTTGAGATGTTTCGCCTTTGACACCACATTCGTAGCGGGTATCAAATAACTATTTTAGTCCATTATCCTAAAACTTACCGAATCAAAATTTCATGAAATATTTGCTATTCAAAAATTTTAATTAGTTTTAGTACCTACCCCTCGGAAGTCCACTGTTGCTATAATAGAATTGATAACTTAAATGTATTTGGGTCCTTGAAACATTTTTTTTTCATACGCACGGAGCAAAAGCGTGTTTTTGCCAATAACACAGAGTATTTAGATAACATTACTGAGATAACATGGAGGTTTTCTGAAGTATCTCAGCTGAATCGATTACAATCTTTATGCTCTTTATTTTATGTTTAAATTGTTCTATCATTAATATTAACATAAGTATTATAATCGGTTTGATAAATAAACGGTAATTAGAATCACAATCATGGGCGCACTGAGTGAGGCGAGAGGGAGGGGAGTAATCACCTTGTTCATAAAAGTTCTTATTGATTATGCGTTTGCCACCCTACCTCCAGGGCCTAGGAATAAATATTTATCTGTCACATAAAATGATTCCCTGGGCAGGAATTTTATCTCATTAATTTCCATCTTAATGTGTGGCTTTTATTTACGCCGGTATATCTATAACCTTGTAAGCAACTGCTCGATGTAAATCTAATTTAGTATTAAGGCTTACTACATTCGGTGTTATTAAAAGGTTTAATCTAATAAAATCTACTAATAACCTTAATATTAAATTGGTATTTAGTAGTAAAGTTCAGGTTTAAGGAAATTATTATTTAAAATGAAAAAGTAAAGGTTCCGATAGTTTGTGACACTTGTTAACTATTTTTTTTTACAGCGATAAAATATTTAAAGAAATACGCTCGATGTCTATCGTCGATATGTATATATGTGTATGACACATTAATATATCTATATAACATTTCTTGGCCAGGTACGAAGTCAAATTTATCATGCGGACATCTATGATCAAGGGATTTTCAACAGCACTCAGCGTATTCACCGAGCGGTTTATTTTATATGCGGCCGTAGTTGCGTTCGTCGTCATGGGTGGAGAAATAAGATCAAATATTACTTTCTCTTTAGTCCAGTACTTCAATCTGTTACAACTCGCCTGTAATATTTTCTTCCCGTTGGCTTTGGCATTTCTAGCCGAAACAAAAGTTTCGATACGACGTATGGAGGTAAAAGGTTATTTACAGATATTTATTTATATATCAGCTACTCTAATGGCCAGCGTCGACGGACAGAATGGCGAGAAACTTATTTAATAATAATCTAATTTAACCGTAATCCCTCACATATACCTACTATAAAAATTGGAAAAATGAAATTAAATAGCTATAAATGATTCGTAAAGCCGCAAAAAGGCTCGCGAATACTCTCATGTGTCAAGAAGTCAATACATGGCTTGTTAACGAACTCACGCGTTGTTTCATGGGCCTTGCAATCATCAAACTGCTCTTTGCCGCCATTCCGTCAGTCGCCGCTGAAGCTTCATGTGTATTCGAACAAATGTTAAATTTTATTACGAGTTCATAATTACTAGAACACTGTGGAGTAAATAAGCGTCACAAAAATCTATGACAAAGCATAAAACATCTTGGAAATTTCCGACAAGTGAAGTGTGGGATGTACGCATACTTCACTTATGTATGGGATGGATGATTGCACGTATGCAGTGAAATTCTTGAGTTGTAAATAGCGCTCAAGAACTTTCGCCTCTAGCGGCCACCACTCAATTACTAACCGCACCCTCAGTTGTTTGACTTGGTCGATCACTTAAGACCGACATAAGCCGTCAAGCTAGTAGCGCCAATTACTACTAATAATAAAGTATTATGTAACCATAAAACGGGTTGCAATAGCTCTAATAAGTATTTTATTATTTTACAGGAATTTTTATGTTTGGATGAGTTAGAATCACAAAAGGTTTCTAAAGCTAAATCGATTTTAATGAACGGCCTTGGTAACAATGGCATAGAAAAGGAGAAACCTATAGACAGTGTTAAGTCAAAACTAACTGGCTTGGTGCTGGCCGGAGTGAATGCAAGCTGGCAGCCTGATCCCATCGTCCATACTTTGAGGAACATCACGTTTACCGCCAAGCCAGGGGAATTTGTAGGAGTCGCCGGCCTTGTTGGATCTGGAAAGGTAAACAAAAGTTCATTCACCTACTGTCCTTGACGTGACTCGGTCACACCTTATCTAATCTTTATTATGACAGATGATCAGTATGCATGACTTTTTCTGTAAATGAAGTACAATAGATTACGGAAAGGCTCTTATTATTTGTAAAAATGTTGACTAAAGTGTCAAAAATTTACTAATCACTAACAATTATATCATTATCACTGTGGATCTGGGAAATGCTGCAATTTCGTTACGGAAATAAGACACCTTAAAAGTATTAATATAAATCCCTTTTATTCGCTGTCGCATGGGAATGCTTAGTATATATAAATAGTCTTTATAAATTGTAATTACCCCTCAAAAAATAAATTTAAAGTGAAAAAAAATATATATTTTTTTTTAATTTCGTATTCTGAGGGAATTAGAAAAAAAAATGAGTGTGCAAAGAGTTTTAAATATAATATGAATTTGAGATACATATTCATAAAGTTCTTAAGTATCTCAGTAAAACCTAGTCCAGTTACTCGACTTATGAATGAATACGTGAAATATAGCTAATATTAACATATTAAGACCTCTGTATTTATTAATCTTTATCTTAATCTATGCTAAGATAACTTAGTTGTTACGAAAACTGTTTAATGAAGATAAGTAATGTACCTAATTATGGACAGGTACTGAGACATTAAATGTTGTAATACGTAAAAATTCATATAATTACCCAAATTTAAGTAGAATAAAGTTTACAGAATTTAATATTATTTTGTTTAACCTAATTTCACAATTGTGGTGTAACTGTTATTATTTCGGACCGCAACACAATTCGTCCTAGGTGCGATTCCCAACCAAGTTGAAACTTAAATAGTAAGTTCATATCTTTGTGTGTTTTCCATGACACCCATGACACTGGAACTTCTAGGGTGGTTAGTTACGAGTGTGTAGTGCTATATATTTGTTTACATTTTTTTATATTTGACAGTCGTCATTGCTACAAGTTATTTTGGGCGAACTGGAGGTCACGCAAGGCTCGGTGTCATTAGTGGGCGCACGTGTGGCATACGCCAGTCAGGAACCCTGGCTCTTCGTCGCTTCCGTCCGACAGAACATTCTCTTCGGCCTTCCTTATGTAAAAACACGATACAAAAAGGTAAATACATATTTTTTCTACGATGACAGTTATCTATATATTTAGAATAATAACGCTTAGAACCACAATGATCGGACGTAAAGTACAACTATTTCAAGGTAGCCTTAGAGACTCCATCGAGACGCCGGCTATACACATTATATTTTTTTAATTTTGCCAGTTAAATAACTTTTCCATTTTTAAAAATATAGATTCTCATACTTGACGCAGATTGTGAGTACGCGATGTTACTACACACGTATATATATTTTTATGCTTTACTTTGTGTACTTTATATTACATCCTATATCTTATACGAGCTGTTATGATTTTATAAGTTTAATAATGTTCGAATTTAAATAATTAGCAAAACTTCTCATTAAACAAATCAATTCTACTTTTTCCTAATTTTTTTTAAACTAGTGCGCTCTGTCAACAGAAAGTTTTAATTAAGTGATAATAGCATTGAATCAGTATAATTTGCAAGAATTACATCATTGTTCAATATTTTTATAACCCATTTGTTTTAATGAAGGAAAATAAGGTACAAAATACAGATATATATATTTCTTTTTACTTTCTGTATGTTACACTAAAGATCGTCGCATTGTGACTACATATTTTAGGGAATTGGGTTTCGCGTATCTCTGAGTTCAAGTCACCCTCTGTTGCTTTTGATGCACCTTAGTTAACAAGGGGCCAGTCCGCGGCTCAAGGTTCCTCTCTGTTCAAGTTCGCCAGGTTTTACTTAATACTCGCATCTAGTATCAGGGTGCGGGCGTAGATAGCCACCACTCCTGTACTTGGATCAACAAACAAATGTTTGTAGTGTATTACTTCGTAGGAGCTGTTTGTAAAACCGGATCCATTGGTTTCTTTTTGATCAACTACAATAACCGGTTCTTCCTCCGCGCTATTTGCGACGTACCTACGGCGAGGGATCTGCGGTCTAAGGGACACCTTTTTTACCCGGGCGTGAGCTCGGGAGAAATAAAGTCTCCCGGATATATTTCTCCCGGGGATATTTTTTGATCAGCGAAACTTGGGTGATGTTCTGGGTTCCACTACGGATAGGGGTAACACTTATTATTACCCGCTGTCCGTTTGTTTTATATAAGAAACATTAACCTCGTTTAAACCCTCAATGAAATTGTAGTAGTAGTAGATTATATTCATCTCCGTTCAGTTTAAACAACCTTCATAAGTGCATGGCACCTAAATAAATACTATCTATATAAAATACACAAGAGAGCTATGATAATTGTTATTATATCACTGTAAGGTGAACAATGGAGTCAGGACGTGTTCTTTTTCATGTAGTTTCTATGTCTGTATGTTTAAGTGAAGTGACTTGTTATGTTGTCGTATAGCCCTTGTGTTTCTTGGAACCTAATTATATTTAAGTGGTTATACGTTTTTAGTTTTAGACTACCTCGTTGGAGTTAAACGTCTTATACTTAAATTTTATAATAATTCTTCTTAATCAAGAGTCTTATCAAATCAACTAAGCAGAGAATATTATTCTCGAGGTTTGTGTAAAACATTTCAAGGTTAATAAATAAAAGAAAAGTTCTAACGCTATGACGAACATAGCGATAGTACGAGGCATAAAACGGGCTGACACAGAGCTCTCAGACCTCAAACGGAAGAACTTCTTTAACCCATACGTTTGATTTATCTTCACAACACAAAACAGCTGATTTTTATATATAAAACAGTGTGAAAATACGCAACTTCATATATTTTATTTTCTCACAGTACAATAGTGTACAACTGCCATTCATATATTCCGTTGCCAACTACGTATATACATATGCACATGTACTAATTACATACAAGAATTCCATCTTGCGAAGTCGGTCGCATCACAGATCAATTGTTTGATTAATGTTGCGTCATGCTTTGGTGAGATATTTATTTCGGCCATACAACAATTTAATCTTCAGAATGTTGTTTGTCGTTATAATAGTTCGTAAATGGTTTCGTAAATATGAGATTAACTTAGTCACCACCGTTGAAAAAACTACAAAAGGTATCCGCGGTCTAGTTAACAATAACGAATATCTAAAAAAGTCAACATAATCCATAACTGTCTGACTGCTAAGCTCGAGTCTCTTCTCACAATGTGGGGGCTACAGGTCATAGTCCACCACCGCTGGCCAACTACGGAATAGCAGATTTCACGCACTTTGAGAACGTTACTTAGAACTCTCAGACGCGCTGGTTTCCTGTCGATGTTTTCCTAAACAAGTGATAATTAACTTGTAATACGTTCGTAAATTTTGAAAAGTAGAGGTACATCCATAATTAGAATTCAACCCCCCTTCAGAGATCAACATTGAAACCTCTGACCTACCACTGGTTCAAAAAGTAACTATCTTGAATGTATGCAGGTGGTGACAGCTTGCGCGTTGGTGCGCGACTTCGAGCAACTACCGGCGGGCGACGCGACCTTGGTAGGGGAGCGTGGCATCAGCCTTAGCGGTGGGCAGCGCGCGCGCATCGGACTCGCACGCGCGTGCTACCGAGAGGTTAGTACACAGATTAAAAATTGTCTAAAATGTCTGCACCTTTTTCTAAAAATAATGCGCCTAGGTAAGGTAAGAAAAGAAAATAATCTATACTAAATCTATTACTATTTAATATATGAATAGATTCATTGATAATCTAAAGATTATTTAATGTGAAAATTGTGCATAGTATCATCATCATCACAACTCATAAGTCTCCTACTATTGAGCTCGGATCTTCTCTCACAATGTGAAGGGACACAGTCCGTTAAGTACAGTCCATACAGTGGTTTGTATAATGTATTTGGAATATTTTAAATAAGTACCTATAAAATATAATTTAGCATTTCTCATAATGTATAAAATATAACAGGACATAAAATTTAATAAATTTTATTTATGTATCATGTCTGCTTATTATATGGAATATATATACGGTAAGATGTATAATTTTATACTTGAGATATTTTTTTGTTTTTCACATAGGATAACAAAAAGAAACCCGAGAAATAAATTATTCTATTTTTATTCATATCAGCATGTCCTTATAAAAGATGTACTAGATAAAAAATTGGCGATATGTACATTGTTGCATAATTGTGCATGATAGCTTTGATAGCATATTGATAAGTTGTTTATTAGTTGTATAAAATATAAGGTGTTATGAGATTATTTAGGTAATAGTAACATTTTTATATTTATAAACAGGTGTTAAAGCAGTGGTTGGATAAAAGGCGGTTCAAAAACTTTGATATCAATATCAATTCCGTAATTACTTTATCATATACATGCATTGTCTGATTGCATGCGATGCACCTCGTTGGTAACATTATAATATCATTCTCTTTATATTGATCGTTTATCTCTGATATCTCCACTTCAGCAGGGAAATACAAATTTTAATCAGAAAGAAACTATTGACAGGGTAAAACAAAACCCCTCTTTGATAAATATTTCAGTACAAATGTTTTCAAACAATATAAACTTGAATTCATATTATTATTAAACAACAATTCTAAACAAATCCTACAGGAAAGAAATTATTTGAGACTCACAATTCATAAGCTTTTGTAGTTTAGCTGAGGTAGATAGACGTAAGGAGGAATGCGCACTGCTCGTAGACCTGCCGGCGTCAGGTGCACAATTTAGCAAGCTTTGGGTTTTTAAACGTTACTGGCCTAGCTTACGTGGAAAAGAAAACTTGGGGTTTTGAAAACATACACCGATTATTTTTTTCCATTAATAAGGGAATAGCATTCAATTTAAGGAATATGCTGCACCTACTGCAACAATTCAAACAAACCACAGCATGTTATTCAAGTGTTGAATTCCTTATAACGGCGTTCCTTGAAACGTTGGTGATTTTATTGGAAATCGTGGTGACTGATGTAATTTCATATCTATTATTTGTCAGCTTTTTACATAACTGGCTTATCTTGAGATAGATAAAGGGGAATGTACTGTTAATTATTATAATCTTAGAACACGTGTAGTATGAATCAATAGTGCTACCCCAATATAATAAAGTTAATCCGTTGTAAGGTGCAATTAAAGTATGATCACACAGTCTACACGGTAGACATTGTATTGAGCAAACAGGATAAACACATTGTATTAAGCAAACAGGATAAACACTGAAGATCTTCGCAATCTCTTGAAATGCTTCTAACTGAAGTACTTCTGTCTTTTCCGAAGTGACTGGATGGGTGATGAATTTAAGTTTGTTTTCCAGGCAGATATTTACCTCCTGGACGACCCTCTGTCTGCCGTGGATACCCACGTGGGGAAGCACCTCGTATCGGAGTGTGTGAACGGTCTCCTGCGCCACAGTACGAGAATATTGGTCACGCATCAGTTACATCATCTGAAAACGGCGGACAAAATTATCATCTTACATAACGTAAGTAACTACCTGTCCGCGTAAAACAGGTTTTTAATGAGTATTTATAATGAAATTCGCATTAAATTAATACACTGCAGATGTAGTGAAACTTTAGACTATAAAATTCAAGACTAGAAGTTATTTTAATTAATATATGATGTTCATATTTTTATACAAATTATGTTTAGACCCATTTTCGAGTAACGGTATATCCATATATATTATGTTTATAATATTTTTTATTATGTTTACTAAAATATGATATAATATAATAAATTTTGTAACAATACATTTATAAAATCTTCACATACTAAAGCACTAACACTATTATTATCATCGTGTTGAGTGAGAGCGTGCGTCACAGGTAGGTATATAATACGCATGCGCCTTCGTTCTCTCCAATCACTGAATATATATTTCTATCTCTCTCTGACATCCTATTTCTTCTTCTTATTAATTTTTACTCCAATGTCTACTAAAAGTTTCACATTGTGAGCAGGGGACTTACCTATCCTTACCTATAATAGGTAAAGTCAATAACATAACAGGAAAATATACTAGTATTCTTTTTCTCACGTAAGTTCTTTATTTTTAAATATCTATTATTATAAAAATATTCTTGATGTGACCGTGTGTTTTACTTTCAGTATAAACTGAAGAACTGGGATCACTTTATCCCGTTATTCCCGTACTCACTGTTTATATTTATATAGACATAAACATGGGTGTATCACCCACTTACTCGGATCAGGCCCAGGGGTAGGAAAATCAATATATTTTGTCCACACATTTGATGACTACATTCGGAAAGTGTGTAAAATAAACTGTAGATAAAAAAAATAATTCATGCAATCGCTGTTTGTTTTATTATCTTATAAAAACAAAAGATTAGCCAATGAACAATCAACTCGATAAACACGGATGTCCTTTTTCTCATTGTGTCTTATGCAATGTGGTCATTATCATAACCTTATTAAGTAGCTGTATACCGACTAATTACCTAGACTTAATAGTGTCCACCATTGAAATTGTTTCCACTCATTTGAGTTATTTAATTTTATTTTTAGTTTTATCGACCATTTTGGTGTTCTGTGTCTACAGGCTTTTGTTTAGTTTAAACTTCAAATCTCCCGCAAATTATAAAACCTTATGTCAGTGATACTACATCTGCGTCCTAACGCGTTAATTAACACGCGAGACACAGCTTAACGGGAAATAAAATTTTGCATTTAACTCCATTAATGTAGGCAAGCAAACAATTTACGAGTTAATTAAGGTAAAACATTATGCGTACATTAAATGAAAGAAAATGCGTAAATTATACGCATTTGGGTGCATCCGTTAACATTAACTTTACTGTAGGTTGTGCAAGTACAGTAGCCGTTCAATGCAAATAATGAATAATTATAAAACCTCATTATTTTTATCATCATAATTATTGTTATATATTTTTACAACACGGAACATGTGCACGTGTCTTAGATGTCAGTGGACCCAGTAATTTGGTAGGCTTGCATGAGGACTTAACACGCAGAGGACTAATTCTTTGAGTTATAGTAGAGCGAGTGTACAAGATGTAAAAACTGATGCTTTGATTGGACATTAAAAAACCATAAAAATTCCAATGTTACAGCGCTATTAAAATAAACTTGGGGGGACTGTTAAATTGGATATGGAATGCTATTGACAATTGCCGCTCAGATTGTTGGTCAACTAAAACTATAGTCTGGAACGTGGCGCTTATTAGAGGGGCTTTCATAAAGAAGCAAATGCCTGGGGACCTGGGGTCAAAAATGCTACGATCACGTAGGGGTGTCAAGAAGTGCGGTATCAATTTCGTTATTGGGGAAAATCGAGGATATTCTTGTCCTCGAGCACATAACCCTAGTCACTTAATTCTGGCCGGATACTTATTGCGAACACGGAGGTGAAGAACTTTTCCTTGACCTATGACTTACTGAAAATAACATACGGAATAGGCGTGTCGTCTGTTCAGAAGCTGTCATGTGGGTTTATCAGCATAATAAAATATTATTTTAACTTGCTATTCTCTTTTTTTATATATATTTTAAATTCAAGAATGTTTTAAAATATTCATAATGTCGTAAAGAGGCACTTTAGGGTAACATTAACGCAAACATTTTTTTTTTTAATGTTTCTTGAAAGAGTGATAATTCACTATCATTATTATTATACTTAACTTATTTCGTAGGCTCAAAACAACTCTTTCCTCTCAAAATGTAGGTAAATATAACATGTGTTAGTTGCATATACATCATGTTAGTAATAATTTTATAATCAATGCACTATGTGTGTTTTAACCAAATAGTAATTAATGTTTGTTACGTCATTTTAAAGCGATATAAGTATCGTACTAACGTGAAATAGATAACGGGGACGAATGCATTTTATTCGCGCTCTGATTTGATATTGCTATAACATACATATAGGTGTAGTATATCTGTACCTATAGTATTCAATGAATACGCAACCAGAATGTTTTGATATCATATTATCTTGTCGCAAAGTTGACAAGTCATTCGATGTGAGTGGGAATCGTAGATAAGTAGCGAACGGTATTGATTTTAGTGTTTTATGAGCAAACTTTTAGTGGGTATTAGTAATAAATGAATGGATTGGTTTTATTCTGTATTTTTTTAATATATGGCTTTTAAGGTCTGAAGGTAGAAAGAAATAACATCATAATATAAAGGAACACACTCGTGTCTGTGTAATTCACGTCACGTAACTGGATAGTAGGTAACAATGATATTATATCTATTTTGAGTAAGACGTGGAGGCAAGGTCATTAGAAAAATTATTCACATGCAAATGGAGACATTTCACGTTATTTATAAATTTGTAAAGGTTAAAAGTACAATTGCTTTTTATCATTTATTTTTCCGCGTTATTTATTATAAATGATAATTTACTTTAAAATGTATGCATTATTAATGAATATGAATAAGATATTTAATGCATATTAAATGTAATTGAATAGGTCCGTCGCAATAATAAAACTTCTCTTTACTTATTCTTTTCTGTAAAACTATCAAAAGTTTTTAATATAATAACTAAACCGTGGAATTTGTACGCGAACTTGTCTACCTAATATTTTATACGAAGTGATGTATGTATTGTTTATATTCTTTCGTGTGGCAAAATTTTTCAACGCACTTGGTTCATTGTTATGTAAATATGTAAACCAAAAGTCTCGCGTTTCTGTCCCGTATTCTTGATCAATACTACGAAATCTATAATGATGTATTGAATCAATGTGAATGAGGTACTATAGGATGTTTTAATCCCATGATAACGAAATACACTCATTTTCTTTTTTAGAATATTTAATCTGCAATCCTTTCATACTTAGATCTTTCAATTAATTCGTGACACGTGTATTTATGCCTTAGTAAAATATCTTTACATGAACATGTGATATTTTTAAAACCACGGCTTTACATTTTAAAACATTTAAAGATTCTGAAATATTGATAATTTTACAGTTTGAAAACAAATTATTTTTTTGCGCTAATTAATGTACTTTCTGAAAATAAGAAAAAAAAACTCAGTTCAAAATGAGATAAGTCAAAAAATTATTTAAAGAAATAAAAATCGTGTTTGGTGAGATATCACATTGCTCTTGTAAAGAGGCGATATATTTAAAAATACGCTGTAAACAGCTATGTTTTACTTTCTTTATACATTCTTACTTTATTGTTCCAAAATAATATTTTACGTTATAACTGAAAGAAGCTTGATTAATTATGTGTCCGGAAATATTTAATACTTTTTGCCTATGAATTTCAATGATAACGATGGCACTCCATCTAATATTCATGTAGACATTGAACATTTACTTCACCAGGGCGAAATCGAGATCGAAGGTAGCTTCGATGACGTGTCAAAGTCGCCATTGTTCGAGGAGCTGCTGGAAGACGAGGAACAACCGGAGCAAGAGACCGCCCGGATACAGTTATTGAGGCAACGAACTACCTCTATTCAGGTACCTTCAAAATTTTATGTAATAATGCGGTAGATAATTAGTTTCTGCCGCGAAAGTATTGATCTTACCCCTATTTTATTTATCCTTTCAGGGAACTTAATGTATTTTTATAATACTCATACAAGCTTACCATCTATATTACACTCTTATGGGGTGAATTTATTGTGTGCTAATCGACTAACTATAGGTACTGATTATTAAAGAGCGTTTTCATGTTTCAACTATTCAACACGTTATCGAACGCCAATAGATAATGCGATTATATAGACACACATTTTCTATATAAACACATATTTTCAAAATCCATATTGAATAGGATAGCAATGAACTAATCATTTACACTGAAAAGTAATTCCCTTTATCGTTTTGTAAATTTGTCCAAGCTATTTCTATTGATACTTACGTATAAAGATAACGTGGTTAACGTTCAGAAGCTGGAATTATAGAAAAAAGGCTTGAGAATAAGCTCTTTTACGCAAAGATAATGAAGTAATAATGATCTTTCACTAATCAATCTCACTATTGAGCCTAAGACCATCGAATTAAGCTTATTTAGTTTTTAAAGAATACTCAGCAATACTGGATATTTCACTTAGTTACGTATTTTGTTTGAACGTTGAATACATTTAAATTAATAATATATAAATATGCTGATGACTTCAGCTGAAAATAAATAATTATACTTAACGTCATTTACATTGGAATACAATTTGTATTTTAATTAATTAAAGCCAAGGAGACGAGATAAATTTCATGTTTTAGGTTTAAAAACTTCAAGGTAATAATTGTGCACGGTTCAATTTATATTGCAACTAAAGTTGTCGATAGTTTTATCATACAAAAATCAACTTAGACAACTAGAGTTTAAAGTTGAAATTTCTCATTACGATGGCCAGACTGTAATTAATAATAAATCTTTCAGTCTCATGGAAGTGTCAGCACAATAGCAGATACGGGAGTGAATAATAAAAACGAGGACGAACCACAAGAAACCGAAGAACTCATGGGCAAAGGTAATTTTAAACAACTTTAGGTTTTAGGTTACTTTTCCGCCAGAGATTTTCAGTGATGATTTCTTTTCAATTGTCCTTCATTGTCATTCAATTCGATAGTTGGTTTTGGACACATATTCGTAGCTTAGCAACCCTCGTATATCTTTAATAGAAAAGCACACTTAATAGCGAAAATGTTTTTAGTTAATTATCTATCTATGGTACTCTTTATATTATCTATACCTGAGTGATATGCTTTTATACAAGTCTATATTGATTGTCACTCAAGTGGTTTTAAGATTTTTGTAAAGAAAATATGTTATTGTTATTAACGTAGGTCGGGTGTCGGGCTCCGTGTACGCGCAGTACTTCCGCGCGGGCGGCGGCTGGTCGCTACTGATGTTGACACTGATATCCATTCTCCTAGCGCAAATAGTCACCTCCGCCGCTGACCTCTGGCTCACCTACTGGTTAGTACATATGTTGCACTGATCCCTATGCTAGAGAGGTTACTATATTAATTAAAGTTTAATTTTGCTTATGAACTAGTTCACAGAAATCACTGAAGGTATCGTTTGAATTTGTTTTAATTTGATTCCAAATATTGATAAGCTTGCTCATGAACTTGCATCATGCAGTCACGCTTACGACCAAGTGGACTAGACTACGTTTTTTTGTCACTATCTATGTGAACATCTTTATTAAACAACTTATTCAAATGACATATTACAGGTTTGGGCATTCAAAGTAAATTAAATATTGACGGGTGAACGGGTATTAGATTTAAGCGAATTTTTGGGCGGTATTGAGTTATATATATTTTCATCAGTAATCAGCAAAAGTGTTGCTAAAATCAAATAGCCCTTCACCTTTCTATATGTTTTTGACACACAAATAATAAGTGTGTGGAAATTTTATATTTAATACAAAGATATACGTTTCTAGTATTATTAAATGTTGCCACAATGAGAAACTAATACAATCAAAGTGCTAGTGTTCGTCTCTAGACTTTTCAGATAAATATATAAGTTAAAATTGTATATTTATAGGATGAATCAAGTTGAAACGAGGTATAAAAATGACACTGACTTGACAGTGGAAAATTCAGAGTCTCTTATGTATAACGACACCATATTACCAAATGCTACCGAAATGTCAACCACGACGGACATGATGGATGACAGCTTGATCAGCACCACCGCGAGCCCCAACCAGACCGTCATCAGCACGTTCCTGAAGACCATGTTGACGATGCAGAACGTTGCGCCCAACGAACGGTTTAACCATGATATATATATTTACATCTGGACTGCTGCGATACTTGGTTGCATTATACTTACAACTGCCCGGTAAGTAATGTTTAAATAACTAGCTGAACCTTGCGCGCTGCGCTACGGCAATGTGAAATTAATTGGAATGCCAGTGGCGCCACCTATCGAAAATTGGTCGTAACAAACTTAGAAACCTTCATGAGCTCATACGCAACAACTTTGCTAAAGATCATCACATGATTCAATGTATCGTTTACGGTTCTATAAAGGACATACAGACAAACATTCAATTTTATATATATAGAAGATAGATAGAAGAAGAAGATTGTGTGTATCTAATGGAAGTAACTTATGTTTGAAATGTGATCATATATGTCTGTTATAAAAAGTACCTCAATGGCATGAATGAAGATTAATTGAATTGAACATGCTCAATATACTTTTTTTTTAAAGCGTCTATCTCAGCAAATACTTTGTGTACTTTGCATTCGTTTCGATTTAAAGTCGCTAGCAATTCGTTTTTGTGATAACGTTGTAATTTCTATTCACTGTACTTCAGTTGACAATGAAATTATCATATAATAAATCTTAAACCTTGTATTAGTGTTGTGTACTTTATTGTTTTAGTATTGTAAGCGTTGTATTACGAGTAATCATAAAGCAATTCAGTATAATAATATGGTCTTCAATTTTTATTATTTGTTTTGACGAGAAATCGAGGGTTTGTGTTCAATACTGACGGTCCCGTAGCCTAGTTGGTGTGTTGTGAACCTGCCTGTAAAATAAGGGGTCCTGGGTTCGATTCCCGGCCCTGGGAAGGTTTTTATATGACAGATAAATTTGTTCTCGGGTCATGGGTGAGGTGCTATTTGTGTTGTCCTTGCCACCCGCGACACAGAGAATAGTACTGCGGGGGTATGAGTATGTTAGCGTTTATTTATTTATTTATTTTATCCCTGTTTCAGGTCTATGTTGTTCCTCTGGGTCTGCATGCGCAGCTCGATTAAACTTCACAATCAAATGTTCAGTAACATTTTGTCGGCTACTATGAGGTTTTTCGATACGAACTCGTCTGGTCGCATTTTGAACCGTTTTTCCAAAGACATGGGTGTTGTGGATGAAATTTTACCCAGGATGTACTTGGATAGTATTCAGGTTTGTATTTTTGATTACAACTTATGACTTTCACGCTGAGTTCCCAGCGAATATGCGGTGTGTTATTTTGACGTATGTGGTGGAACTTAATCGCAGTGACAACAGAAAGTGTATGAAAATGAAAAAAAATATCGTCGGTCGAATGTAGACCGTATATATAAAAATAACATACTGCCGTTTCACCGTGTAAACGTTCACTTAGTTATTTTTGTGTTGACATTTATAGTATGAAGCAGATGGCCACCTAATGGTAATTGGTCACCGTCGCCGAATTATTTATGACTAGCAATTTGTAGTACATGTTGATAATCAAATATGTGCATATTGTGCAATTAGTGAAAATCTAAAGAAAATTTGAATGTCACGTGTTATTTCATCATCTGTATTATCATTTAGGTGTTCATGGTGATGCTGGGAATCTTGGTGATGGTGGCCATCGTTAACCCGTACATGATGTTGACGACGGCGGTCTGCGGCATCTTCATGTACCTGTGGACTATCGTCTACCTGAACACCGCGCAGGCGATCAAAAGGTAAACTATGTAACACATTAATGTTAATTAATACACTTTTTATACTTACTTAATTTGATATGAGAACACGTTACTAATTCTATATTCAAACACTGCATGTTTTTCACCGCAAACTCGAAAAATATTTGATGTTACAATGATTTTTTTGCATAACACTAAGTGTTTTTTTCCAAGTTTAAATGAATTTGTCATTGGTATCTTTTCTTATTGGCTTTGAAAAATACGAAACGCCGTCTAATAACTATATGAAATTTTGGAATGCTTTTTTTTTACATTATTTTTCAGCACAGTTTAGTTTCTTTTTTAATTCTGAAAGTGATATATGACTATCATAAGAGCTATTGATGTAAAGAAATCCCTGTTATCACAAAGGATACTATGAAATCACACAGTGATATAGAACTAGAGGACTGTTTGTATTCCCATCTACTTTCCTCTAGTTTCTTGAACAATACCAAAGACAAAGAAGACAATACGAACAATTTATCCTTTTTTTCTATTGCACTGTGATACATCATAAAATTGTTTGTGAATATAAGGGTAAGAGCGGGATATGTGTTGTGTCGGCAGGTTGGAGGGTGTGTCCCGTAGTCCGGTGTTCTCGCACGTGTCGGCCACCATGGCGGGGCTGGGCACGGTGCGTGCGTGCGGCGCGCAGGCCATGCTCCGCGCGCAGTTCGACGACAAGCAGGACGTACACACCGCCGCCTGGTGAGCGTTATTGTCCGTTTTAGAAGCTTACAAGTTAAATATACTTTAAGTATTTCGAAGATGGAAAGCAATCTTGCTGTAAGTAATCAAAAGCATCATTTCAATAGCGCCAAAAACTTGTAAATATTCAGAAAATAAAAATCGTAACTTGACCTATCCACGCTATTAACTTCGTTTTTAGAACAGACTTTTCATGAATAGTTTGCTACAATTATAATTTGAAGTAAAATGCCTTCAAATCACTTGTATTTTGCCTACTTACAACAAATATTATGTTATTGAAAATGTAATTACGTACGACGTAAGTAATTTTTTGTTCGTCTTACAAATATGAAGCTTAGATGAATAGAAGCACAACTTTTTTCTGATTCCTACGGTATAGAAAACAAATTTTTGGTATTTTGGCCACTTACAGCAAAATTGCTTTCCGTCGATGATTTATTATTTTGTTCCTTATGTTTATACATAATCATACGAGATTCAAATATAAACCTGAATTAGAACTATTTCTTCCAATCCTATCTTCTACAGTTGAAAATTTATACATTGCTTTAGTTCCGATGACAAAGCATTTTAATAAATATGACCTGTCAGGTCATAAACGCAGGAACGCGTAAACGCAGGATTGGACGAGGAATCGACGTAGTGGTGGAGGTAGTTGCAAATTTTTTTGCCATAAATTAGGTTGACCTGGTATATATGGTTTCGTTTGTTAAAGCTGTTTCATGAAAATCTATCGAATCAATTGCCGTGGTTTGGGCAAGTGGTGAAACGAGAGGAAGGTGGTAATTAAGAAGCTCCGCCCTCCTCCCTAGTTAAAATCAGATGCTACATTATAATCAACAAAGTAATTTTAAATTACCTAAAACGCACACCATGAAATTATAGAGGATATATTTAATAAGAAAATAAAACTTCGATTATTAATTGGAATATTATGTTTATTTTTCAGGTACTTAACACTAATTTCGAACACGGCATTCTCAATCTGGCTGAGTCTTATTTCGGCGTCTTACGTAATTGTGGTTGCGTACACGTTCCTATTTCTTGATGATGGTAACTATAAACTTTATTCATTAATTCAATGTCACTTAATTTTTATATTCCCGTTTTATTCCTTTCAACCCATTGTACGTCGCAAGTATAATGTTTAATTAATATTATTGCCAACCAAGACCAGATAACAGACATTTATCTGACACAATTAATTCTCCGGTCGGGAACCTATATTTAGTTTAAAATATTATGGAAATAGACATCCGTAATGTGTAACCATTTCAAAGAAGCCTTTTTAGGCTGCCTTGGTAAGATATAAATGTTATCACATACAGAAAAAAAAAATATATATATATAAATATATTCATTTTTTTACAATTAATGGTTAGGCATTACTTTCTATTATAAAAAAAGCATCCTATACTTGAATGCTTGTCGGCGACCGTAGTATACAATATTACAACACGTGTAAATAATATAATATTAACGAACTAACCGTTCGTATCGTCTATAATTAAATTAAATAATATCGGAACCCTTCGTGCTGCAGACACTATCATTGCCAAACTGAGCTATAGAGTAATAATTTAATTCTAAAATGACAACATTTATTTATTCAGGATCAACAAAATCCGGCAACGTGGGTTTGGCTCTAAGTCAAGGTTTGATTTTGGTGAACATGGTGCAGTACGGCGTGAAGCAAGCTACCGAGGTGATATCGCAGATGACTAGTGTGGAGCGGGTCACAGAGTTCACGTCGCTGCCGCAGGAGAACACGGAGGGCCCCTCCCCTCCCAGCGGCTGGCCACAGCGGGCCAAGCTCGTTTTCAAAGACCTGTATCTGAGATACGACCCCGAGGCAGAACCTGTTCTCAAGAATCTTAATATTGTTATTGAAAGTGGATGGAAGGTACGAACTGAAACTGCTCTTTTTTATTTATTATTTGTTATCTCTCGTAATTAGTACATATGTTTTCAATAATCTATTTGTTTAAATGTGTATTTAATATTATGTGTATCTAATAATTCCAAAGAAACATTTTTTAACCTAAGCATCGATGAACAAATACCATGCCGGCGTTGAAATTTAAAAGAAAAAATATAATGAATATTTTTGATCTCAGCATTAATAGTAACCATTATAATCCTCAAAGTATAGATCTCTCAACTATCTACACGAAAAAACACAAATCAATGAGACTCTGTCTTTACGCTGTTAAAGAACAAATAAATAAACACACTTTGTCATTTATAATATTCGTATGAATATGTAGGTATTTTAATGAAAATGGATTATCGGCCGTCCCTAGTATTGCATTATCTATCCATAATCATCAATAAATAACCTGACATAAGTCTAAAAGTTATAGTCCGAATCCAGGAGCGTGCAGGCTAGAACTTATTCTGTAACTTCAATATCGTTCATTAATTTTAAAAAAAGCCGAGAAGCTTTTTTCGCGGTTTTATTTTCCTCGACGACAAAACACCTTTCCGAACTAGTGATGATGGAGCTGGAATGTGGCCATAGGAACACCAGCATAAAACGATATAGGGTTGTGCCCTATCGAGTTTAGGCTTGTTTGATTGGTATTGACGAGTATTATAAACCTATATAATAACCAGGGTCTGATTCACTAAATACATGTTTTTTTTTTATAAGCATTACATATATTTTTAATTTTTATTTGTTGTAGGTCGGTGTGGTGGGGCGCACGGGGGCGGGCAAGTCGTCGCTAATATCGGCCCTGTTCAGGTTGGCGCCGATAGACGGCCACGTGTACATTGACGAGGTCGACACCGGAGAGATTGCACTTAAGGTATATTCATTGACGCAATTTTCATTCAACAAACAAATTACTATCGTTTCCTTTGACGTATCTATCTTTAACCGACGATTAATAGTATAGTTCTACTTTAATATACCAACAGATTTTATGATAAAGTAAAGAATTTCATGAAAAAGTCTAATTTCGCCTGGTAAAACCGGGGTTTTAGAACCTAACTCCATTGGTCGGTCATTGTAAACAGACAATGGCAAAGGGTTTATTTGCAGTGGATTAAAAACAGTGGCTTTTAGAACAGTATTCTTTTACCGCGTAACAAATATAAATAATAAAGAATATTAGGGAAAATTAATTGTTCTGTGATCGTAAGCGGAGAGGGAGAACACAGTAGTTGACAGTATTAATACAATATTTATATTCAGATATAGCAAATGATGGTGCCACATTTAAAGTTAACAAGCAATACGTTAGCAAACAATTTAATGTTAACAAGATGTTATATTAAGTTTGTGAATCCTCCGTAAGTAATCTAATTTATGTTTTGCAGGAACTGAGGTCTAAGATCTCTATCATTCCCCAAGAGCCTGTCCTGTTCTCGGCTAGCTTGCGTTACAACATGGATCCATTTAACAAATACACAGATGCCGATATATGGAAGGCATTGGAGCAGGCAAGTACATACTAATCGGTTAGGTGATATAACAAAATTATTGCATCATTTGCATATTGATACGCAAAGAAACAATCTTTATACTCCTATTCATGAATAACGGGCGCACATATAAAATTTGGTATACAGATAAAGTTTAAGTTATCCATATTGTTCATTATCGACATTGTTGTGTGTTATAAATATATTTATTAGAGAAAATAGAATATTTAAAAATGACAATGTAAAGTTACCCTTAGGCTAAATTTCAATTTCAATTCTTTTAGATATTTTAAGTGTACTTTTGGACCAGAATGTCAATTTTGTTGAGTCAGGACCATTTTTAACCGTTATCTAATCTCGATGTGGCAGACACATACGTCGTGTCCCGTCAGTCGAGACGATCCGAGTCGAACGACGACGTATTCATTTATAATGCTAAAGACATAGATTCGCTTTTTGACCCCTTCACGTCACTAAATCGGGAGACCATTAGATAAGTTTTTACAATTTTGAAATAAAAAATGTCTATAAAAAAACGTTTCATTAAAGGTGGAGTTAAAGCACAGCGTGACGTCCTTATCCTCGGCGGTAGAGTCCGGCGGCGCTAACTTCAGCGCGGGACAGAGACAGCTGCTGTGCCTTGCGCGCGCCGCTCTCGCCAGAAATAAGTTACTCATACTCGACGAGGCCACCGCCAACGTCGATCCTAAGTAAATAATCCTTTTTCGTATATTTCCTCTCCCTGCATTTCTATTAATATTATTCGATTACTTATTCTAAATCGTTTCGTAAGGTGTTACTCCGCGTAAGAGGAGAGACGGAACGAAACTTTTCATGCCGTAACTCTTGTCAATAACATAAGGTACTACGAGTATGGGTAATTTAAAATTTGTAAGAAAAGTTCTTATTATCATAAAATAACTAGCAACGAAGCAACTGCATACAAAAAAACATGGTATTGGAAGTGGAATGCATAATT
>DWPA01000240.1:0-29105 GCA_018251375.1 Calpodes ethlius
ATATAAAAATTAATGTTTGTTTGTCTGTCCTTTATAGAATCGTAAACGATACATTTAATCATGTAATGATCTTTAGAAAATTTGTTGTGTATGAGCCCACGAAGGTTTCTAAGTCGGTACCAATTCTGGACAGATGGCGCCACTGTGATTACCTTATTTTAGTTTTTGGCGTAGCAACGCGCGCATTATTCAGCTAGTAACATATAAAACAAAGTTGTTAACAAAATAACAAATACTGAAGCACGAATCCGGAATAAAGTTGTAATATCGAGGTGGACGGTCACATCAGTAACAACAGATATTTTTGTGATGACAGTAATCTTACAAAGATTTCTGCCAAGGTAAGGGATAGGCAACATTTTCATATCATTATGTATTTCAATTTTTAGATTTTTTTGTTTCATTGTTATAGTTGTTTTAGGTAACGGTTAAGTAAGTAGTTACATTATTTTTTATTGAATACACATGGTATTCACCAATTTTGAACAAATTGATGATCCGACCATAAGGTTCTGATATTTAGTTAATATTTCAATTCTTTCCTATTACTCCAATGAGAGAAGAGCGAACGTCAAATTGAAATAATGTGCAAATACCTTAATCCTGATTTATATAAGTCATACGTTGTTTCCTTCGAAGATTTTTAGCAATATCCATCATGAGCGAGAACCGGCTGGAACACAAGAATTGCTGAAACCCCTAACACTTATTTATTTACGTAAACTTTATTGATCACTATTAATGATATTTAGGTACAATTGAAATGGCGAGCATAATACTTATTTAATCTAATGGTTGCTTACAAGCAAGCATTAGGCCAAACAAAAGTATAAAAAGTGGTATAGCAAATTAGTGATAAGTATTATAACTTATTATATTAAATGTTGTGTTTTGAACTAAAATGTTTTTGTTCCCTACTTAACGGTACAGCGTTCAAACGCACTATTATCTAATAACGATTATTATGAACACCGATAACAAATCGAAAATGACGCCATTTTCTTGTAGTTTAAGCTTTATGTTCTTGACTAGGCCTCAGATTGCAAGGTCTGGAATGATGAAGACTTTTGTATTCTGGAAGATAAAATAGAGCTTCACAAATTACCAGGTTAACTTTTGAACCTATTATATCTCAAAAATAATTCTTATTTTTGTTACTTTGTAGATAATGTCCAATGAATTACATCATATTATTATTATTTAACCAATCCAACTAAATTCCATCGTTTGGAAGACATAAATTCTAGCGAATGTGTACTAATATGTTAAGATACAATTCAACCACTCAAATAACGTGATACCTATCTGTTTGTTACAAAATACACAAGGCGAGTGTAAAATAGTTTAATTTTCAACTAATAGTATGTAACCTTACCAAAGTAAAAGTTAAATAACAACTTAAAAGTCATTTAAATGTATTTAACACATAATAACGTGCCTAATATTTATTTTAATTACTTCATTAAATGTAACATTACTTTGCGTGAATAAGTAATACAAAACGTTAGGTGCAGATAATTAGTACGAAATGGGTTATATTAGTACCAGCAGTCCGGTGAGCCAGGACTCCGAACAAGCGAGCTACGTGCAAAAATTAATGGTGGCAGGTATTATGAGAGATATTTTGTCCTAGCGTTAATGTACACATGAAAAATAAACGGAACTACATTTTCGTTTCACATTGAAGTTGGTCTTGTTTTGGAGCCTTATGAAAAAAATATGTTTTTAACATATTATACTGCCAGTTCCGTACTGGGATTTCGAGATATTTTGGTTTGTATAAACAAAGGTAAACGAGGGTTTATGAGACATTACAATATAACAAGTACAATGAAATTAAAATCGTAATTATTAATTACTTTACCTTCATTCGCGTAAGTCACGTAGTCAATATTGGGGTATATATATAGTATAAAACTAATCTCAATTCCATGGTGGCAGACTAGGGTAAGAAGCGTCATTATCCGATCTTGGTGGTAGAGGTTTACGCGTGATTTATATTATAAATATATCAATTTAAAGTTCAAAATAATAATATGTATATTACACGAACGAATGAATGAATGAAAGACTAATTTATATTTGTAATATATACAAAGTAGGTACGTATCAATATACAACATGAACATACTTTAGGTGTAACTAATCATGACCTGTGTACTTTTGCTTAAGCCTCGGGAAGTATTTATAATGTGCCTACTTAGATAGACAGATAAGACGGCTACTAACTCGTATATTAATGCAATTTATTTATTGCCAAGACCCGACTGTGTAATTATCTGTTCATCAGATTTAATTGTGGTATTTATTGATTACCTGGGTTCTATTTAATATGTGTTGACGTATAATGTTGTTTTGCTTTCGTCAATGGTTATCAATTATCATTTTGACGATCGATTGAAATGGTCCTGAATTTCATTATAATAGTCGATTCAAACGGTCCTGGATTCATTCGATAATTGAATGATGAGTTTAAATATCTCTTTGAGGTCTGGGTCTGTGTGCCTGTATTTATGTGTTGTTCTTAATACCCACGCCACGGGGAATCCTGTAGTAATGTATGTGGCGTTATTTATTTATCATTGATGGTTGTTAAAATTAGGATTTTTTTAAATAATTACATATATTTACGCTTCTTTATATTAGTACAAACTGAAAGGAATTTAAAATTTAATTTAAAGAATTACGTTCTATAAATATTAAAATTACAGTAGTTTAATGTTGATAAGTACTGATAAAGTGATATCGTCAGTGCCATATATGTATATAAAAACGGTTGTTTTCAATAAACTACCTACCCTAAATCTCTGGATAAATTCGTAGGTAATAAACACTGACTTTTTTACAGTTACTAGGCAACTAAAATCTGTATAATAGATAAATAAAATAAATTATAGGATCAAATAGATAAAATATTGAGAACGACTCTAAAACATTAAGCCATTTCCATTCCAGAACATGGATCTTTTGTGATTGACGGGGGTCGAAAGTGCAAATCGGATTAATGAAAGAGTTAGTGAACTGAAAACCCTCGATATCGATTTAAATCTTAATTTGGAACTATAATATTTCCGTTCGATTATAATAAAATTCAAAACAGGACTAATATTACACCATTAACTATTAGAATTACGGAAACATGCAATAGTTACTACTAGTAGTAATTGATCCAATTACTTCATATTTAAATAATGACATGGTTATCGATATATTACATGAATAATGATGTTATAACCATTAACATTAAATAAAGTTTATGTGAGTACGCGAGTCTGTCGTGATTCGTGCAGTGGTTTTCGTATTTGTTTTTCTATTTGAGGCATCGATGAAGCGCCCACGCTGCCCCACAATGCGTCGTGGTTTACTACGCACAAGTATTGACATCGAATAGGGTTATAAGAAAGTATGTAGTAACAGCAACGGCCTTACATTTCTTAACAGCACAAAGGGCAATTAGATTTTTTTTGTGGGGTTTCAAAATAACGATTATCGTAGATTGAGTAACGTTTTTTTAGTTTTACATTTTCATTCAATATATTCTTATGACACGTTAATTAGTAACGTAATTTGATTTTAAGATATTCTTTTAAATTATTATAAATTTCATATGAGTGGAAAATGTGACGAGCTATAACAGAAGGCTTTAAAATGAAAATGTTATGTCACAGAAATAAATCACATAAAGGTATCGGTGTCTATAATGGAATAATAAATTAAATCATCGGTTATTACAGCATAAATCAGAGATTATTACCATGACTTCATAACAAATCATTATAATACAAGTACCTACAATAAAACGCTGTATATCAGCGAAACGAAAATATTATTTTACGAAAATAAGTCACATAAAGGTATCGGTATCTATAATGGATAGCTGTAGCCCCGATACAGGCCCAATTAGTCGGCTCAGACTTCCGCACGTTTTTGCCCGACCTCCAATAGGTAAGATCTGGGAAAGACTTTTATACCGCCAGGGCTCTATAAGCTTTAATAAGAGAAAAACTTTTTACGAACAGGGTATTGAATATAATACTCATTATAATCTACTCTTTGAATAGACATACAGAAATCGATTGGAGAACCTAGCATCACAGTGCTTATCCTCCGATTTAAGTAGTAACGTTAAGATAATCTCTCATCGGATTTACTGATTTGTCGTCGTCGTTTGTCGTTTTTGGTATATTATAGCTTTGTTGTGCCTACATACAGGGGAGGGGTGGAGGGAGGGAAGCGTTTTTTATTTCAACCACCTCACCTATTTTTGCCGTGGAACAACTGTCTTCTGGTCTGTACGGTGCTTTGTTGCTGGCTTCGCTGATTCAAGGATCAATCATCTGCCCTCGGAGATAGAAATGCATCTGTTATTAACTTCGATTGAGAAGAATTACTAATAATGAATAATTCAATAAAGACAGCGTAGATCACGTCAAAATCGATTCAATATAGTCTCGAATTCTCAAAGTTATTCTGACTTAGATTCATTTAATAAATTCATAAAAACTGGCATAAAAAGTTCTCAATAAATCATTTCAAAGGCTAATTGAGCCCGTCTATCCTTATTGGTTTAGTATAGGCTACAGTACTTAGTACAAGCTTCCCTAAATAAACAGTTTCTAATAAACACAACGCTTGACAGTTACGCAAAAAAAGTGTAAAAAAAGCGTTGATTATTTACATAAAAAACTGATAGAATGGTATATACCAACTCAATGAATAGACAATCAACGAATAGACAATACCAAAGTCTGGTACTTATACAAGAAATTTAAATACGTAAACTCTCGGTTACAAAATAATTTGTATGAGCCTTATTTAAAACACTCATTATACTAAAGACCATAAAACATTTGTGTAAAAATTTATGAATGCGTTGGTTACAAAATGAACAGAAAACATTATTTGTTTTACGTATTTTAAACGCATACACAATTTGTACATCGATACTTGTTATTGTATGGAGTACATAAATATAAAGTTGAAGTTCATTGGTTTAAAATTTTAAAGCATTAGTATACCAAGATGGTCTTAAGCTTGTTTAAAGCTTAGATCGTTAAATATAAAGGGTTCGCTGAGCCGCAAGAGATTATAGGCTTGCTAGCGCGCAATTACGCGCGCAGCACTACACTCGGGGTTAGGGCAGTGCGCTTACACCAGACGTCTTTATTTCACTTTGAAAAACCAATAGGTTTGTTAAATCATTAACTGTTGGTACCGTTACGGATGGGTCTTATACTGACTGATATTTGTATTCGAGATACAGTGTTACATGTTATTGGTAAATATTAATAAATCTTTTTTTTACTTGTTTTACTTTGAGTTATGATCAGGCATACACATATTGTGCTAAGTTTTTTAGCGCTTGCTATGTTTTTAATCATTATACGTGAATGTTTGATTTGATTACGCTTATGCACCGTATTGACAAACATTATTACAGTTATAACCTTCGAGATTTTTAGGTATTAATGAATGTTAATACAAACAATTTGGTTTGTGTTTTATTTCTCGAATTAAAATTAAATAAAATTCGTAAAAAATATTACTCGTAAGTCGTGAATGTGTTTTCATCACTTTCATATGTGTTGTTTTTTAAGTAAGTTCGTGACGTTTTCAACGCCTTGCAAAAATATTACTTGCGCCATAAACTTCGAAAACACTTTATTGAGTATAATTAAATTTGCATTGAACATTAGTCCCGTTATTGATGTTTAGTTGTCGTGTTGATTTATTTCCTTGCCAGGTGCCCAAGAAAGTCATTATGTGCCTACGCGCAGGCCACTAAGTAATTAGAATTCAATTAGAGTGTTATAAAAAATAAAACCCGAGGAAAAAAACTCTTTGATCGTTGACGCGGTCGTTTAGTGTTAGGTTCGCGTTGTGTTTGAATTCTCCTCTAATATGACTTTCGACAAATTGTGCAAAAAACATTCACGTTTTTAGTATTCAGTCTCTTATTTCTATTTTACTTGAGCAAAAGCCAGTTCTGTGAAGCAGCTGCTGCTTTTGCTTAACGTATGTACTAAGTGTTTACGTCTTTACAAGAATTTATATATGTGAGCTATATACATTCCTTAATTATGTATTTAACATAAGACATTGGAATGTAAATAGCGTTAGGTCCTTGTTGCTAGCGTTCGCTCCGTTTATACCACCAAGTTTATTCATGAATATATTTATGAATGCTTTGATCGCATTGTAGAAAACCATTAAGAAGTTGGCTTCCGTCTTCACCTGCAATGTTATGGTATGCTTTTGGAGTTTATGTCCAAGTGGCGACGACCTGTAGGTCTGACCTGACTGTGCGCGTAAACTAAGAACGTGAATGTTTTTGAAGTTACTTAACGCGGTAGAAGTGATCGTGTATTGTCTATGGCGGAAATGTGAAGTAACGGAATACAATACCATAGATTAGTCTTTGGTAGTTTATTTAAGAGGCTAGTTACAGAGTAGCACAGTTTTTAGTGACTATTACATAAATATACAAAGAATTTGTAAATTCATATCAAATTATATTCAAGTTGAAATATTAATGTTAGGAATTTCATTCTTATTGAGCGTTGAAGCTGACACGTTTTTTGTGAGTGAATAGCTTTATTAATGAGAAACTAATTAAAAGAATATGGTTACGGTCTATATATGTTTAAGAAAATCTGACGCAGTGATTGTTAATATAATTAGTTCATAAATCAGAAATTTGACAGCTGTGATTTCTGTGAAATTAATTAAAAACCAAATATTCGATAATCGAAAGAATAATTTGTGTGAGTAGCTCATACCACCTCTATACTGCTAAAAGATAAAAAGTAGAAGTATCTATTCACTTATAGGTATACCTATAAGTAGGCTAAAGAAACAATAAATTTCTTTTTTTTTCGGTGAACTCTTTCTCTTCTCATGTTTGAAAAGTATAAACAAAATTCCGTTATAAATAAAAAAAAATGTAATGAACTGATTGTGCTATAAGGAAATAAAAGTTATAAATATAAATAAAGATATCACTGTGTATGAAAACAAGTGTATTGTAAAGAAAGACATATAAATATCAAATTTCAAAGAGTATAATAAAACATTCGATACAAGTATACACAAATCTATTCTGTCCTCGAATTTTTAGTAACGATTATGTTCGAATTTCGACTACTGTGAGAACACTTGTTATACAAAAACGGTAATGATCGTAGTCGTTAACACCTACGAGGTGAGCTGAACGCAGTGAGTGCCGAGAGACCGACTCACGAGTTGTTTACTTGCAGGTCTTGGTCGTGAGAGCGCTTTGCATATCCTCTCCTTGTAATATCGGGAGATTATGAATGAGCTGTGTCTGCACATTGAAGATAAAATTCGATTTTTGTAACGTGTTTTGTTGTAAAGTGCAAGCTTCTTGTATGTTTTTATTTTATAATGTAATCATTTTATTTAACGTTATGAAGATATTTGCACAAATCAGAATGTGACGTCTAAATTTAATGTTCAGATTTCTCCATTTATGTGAGTACTAATATGATGGAAAAATATTATTAACAATCTCTGATTACTTCAGTTTAAAATCGTATAAACTTCTTCACGTACTTATAATGATTTGTATTTGTATGTATTATATTTGTATTTCGGAGAAAATAAAAAATGTTGTAAGATTAACAACAGTACTACAGGACGTGTGTTCTTAAATGTACTTAAAAGTTTCTTGGAAATATTATAGCGGTATCTGGAGAAAATTTACTTACAAATAATATTTGTTATTGCATACGCTAGATACCAAAAGTTTCTCGAAGCTTGACCAATGTGAATATTGTTACTTTCCAAACATACACAAAAGTAATACTTAAATGAAATTAATTAATTGCTTAATACTTACAATTTCATGAAACCTTCGTACTATATAATGTTTGGAATCATTAATATACCAGTATACAAAGTATTAATATCTTTCTTGAATGGAATGCAAGGACATAGAGTAGAAGTGATTTGGTACAGTTAAAGCCAATATTTAATATATCTTACAAATATATTTATTTACGAAACTGAAATATTAAATCGTATCAATGTAAAGTGACATTTTAGTTTATTGAATTACGGTCGAATTTCGAGCGCAACTTGAGACTCTAGTACCGGTTTAATGCGTGCACTATACTGTAATGACATGGATCTCCGCTTATGACGTTAACAGGCGCTCGCCGGATGGGCTTTCCCACGTTGCAGCTCAGTTTCGTGACTTATAATAGAAGTTTCTAACAGTTGCTGACTTTTGGGTAATAAATCACTTCATATAAAATTACATTATTCAGGTAACGCTTAATACAAAATCATTAAGTTTAGTAACAATTTTTCCGAGATTATTTCACCTAAGAATTAGCCTGCTGAAATGGCATTAGGGCTACCTAATTGAAGAGACCGATAAATTAATCGTTGCTAAAGATAGGTGGTTGAATAGATACCACGATTCGAAAATAGAGTACCTAAAGTGCACTCCTAAATCATAAATAGAAGAAAATGAGAATTCTTAGGAGGTCTAGTATTGAATATCTAAAGGCGATGGATGAATATTACTTGAAAATTATTCTCCAAGTGATATAAACGGCCATAACTTATTCTAGTAACTAACAACATCACGTTCCATAACAACAGCTTCTAGTTTTTTTGCACGTTTTGCTCCTTACTTTTGAGACCTGATCTAAGTCGAAACTATCATATTGACCCCATAAACAAACACGTTAAAACTGAGAGTATATATACATATGTATATGTAATTATTAACACAATCCTCATTCTATAAACTCAAATTAGTGTTAGAAGTATAGCAGTTATCGCATCTACAAAGACCAGAATACAACATCCAGCAACATGCACGCTAGAATGTAATATGTTGGGGGTATCTCTAAAAAAGAATCATTGCTGTAATAAATCTAACATTCGATTATTACGTTTTACAATCTAACAATGATAGTCTGTGAAGCATTTAAAGTAAACATTGTCTACTATTACGATTCTACTTCCGAAGCGCTTCGTAGGTACACGTTAATAATTTTTCTCAGCGCTAACGCGAGGTGTTGGGGCTATTGTTCACGGACAATAGCTGACAGTGGCTGCGGGGCTTAAACGATTACGTCCGAGCTTTCTAGTGCTTATAGAATCTGTCTAAATGGTGGAACATGAATGACATTTATAATTAACTTATTTTTATCATATTGAAGACCAATTTTTTTCATAATAGCACGCTCCGAGAATCGGTAGGTTTTTTGGCTCTCATTTTAAGCAATTGCACCATTTAATAGGCAGGCAATACAATAAAAAAGGAGAGAATGATAAAAAATGGTTCTCAATCAACCATACAAAATCGACGTCATAATTTAACGATGGACTTAAGCAAGGTGGTAGCTAGATATTAGGCTTCAATAAAATACAGGGATACTCGTAATATGCAATATTATTACTGCCTTACTAATAATAATGATAAGATATTTTTTATGCGAGGGCGTATCAAGTGGGAGGAAAGGGGCAACTCGGGATTGAGGTAAATAATAATTTAGGTCGCCCTAATATGGCTCTAACATGTTTGTTAACTGACCTTATAACATTGTTAAAAGGAGATCGGAGGTCATGCATACATATTTTTGAACCACTTGCTCCACCAAGCATCCGTCATCTTTTACACTTCGAGTTAAAAATATAATAGGTATAGAAAACGGCAGAAGATATGTCTTATATGTTTAGTACATAGGACTGCTTAAAATGGTAGCTTACAGGATTAGGCTTCCTTCAATTTTTTTTGTTATATTATCAGTTAGTTATTATTTTTATATGTTTTATAAGAAGTCACACATTATAATGATTGTGTAGTAAAAAAAATATCTATTTACGCACGACTTACACGTCAGTTAGTGGAAACTACAATCAAAATTGAATGCTTCGTTTACATTCATTCCGAAGTTATGAACGGAGAATAGTCATTTCATTGTAATAGTATACCTACATTGTAATAGTGTCTTAATAAGATATAAAATTTACCGTCGTTTCTGGACGGATGAGTTTCTTTCGTCTCTTATCTTGACTGACCATACGTATATTCTTAGGCTATAATGCATGAGGTGGCTTTTCTATTCCTTTGTCGGTTATTTATATATATATTTATATAAAAGATGTTACTAAAGTTCTTAATAAAATATTATTCTGATTGTTAAAATTGCAATATATTAACCTGTCTACATTTATTTTCTTCATATAAATTTAAAACGATTGAGTGATATAAGAAATGAGAATTATTAAAATAAATTCCAAGTCTTCAATACAATTGTATTGTTGGTTTATATGAATCGAAGAGTTGTATTTTCAAATCTTATTATAGTTCATCATCATCATCATCATTACAACCCATAATTGTCCCACTGATGGGCTCGGGTCTCCTCTCACAAGGTGAGGGGTTTCAGGCCTTAGTTCACATATTATAGTTAATAAGTGATAATATTATTATTGTAGAAGTGTTAGTGTTCGTTAAGTATAAAAATATATTGCTTTCAGTCTAGTAGTGATTATATATATTAGTGTGACCACGTTAATACTATAATGTATCTTACGTGACCTAAATTTATGGGTATTAATTCGTGCATTATAACTAATAGGTTCTCAATCATGACCTATCTATACTATATGCATAGCATCGTTAGATGATATCAAATATATTGTTGTTATATGAAATCTTTCTTTTGAGATAACTCCTAATATAATAATTTTATCTATGTGATGTATACTATACACGTTATTTTAATAAAACATAAACTTCTACGTTAAATAGCCATTCAAACTCTCAAGATGCACGAATTTTTTTACATAGTTGACGAATATCATTATTGTTGTAACTAATTTATATATTTACATACTATATAGGCCATGTACAAGCTAAATAATTAAACTTTTAAACGAGTAAACAATTTTTCAAATTGGTGCCGTGGTTCTCGAGATCTTTTCATGTTCCATAAAACTTATAATATTTACACCTTGTCTTTATGATACTAACTTTTATATTTTATGAACAGATAAGTCTTCTGTATCTTTGAAGTAACTCTCTGTGAAAGTAGAACCGTAATCCATTGAATGCAGAGTGTTGCATTTCAATTTATTATTTTCATACTAAGCAATCCCGTTAATTTCACGCACAAGAGCTTCTATTGACACTTGTATAGAATTTATTTAGCGTTCCTTTATCTCTATAGCCACGATTTTTTACGCAGTCAACAAGAAAGAATTCAGAAGAGAGCTAGGTTGGACGTTAATGGCCTTTCAAGAGAACAGTCATTATCGGGCTATTTTCAGCGGAAAATGCCACATCAACACATAATAGCTAGTGTTGGCACTGTGAAACTTTCAATGGTAAACTTACTGAGGTATTATCAAGCCGTAGTAATGAGATTTTACAGATACAGCTAGATAGACTAGATATCGTAATGAAGCTAGGTCAGGCGCTGCCGGCCTTTTGAGATACGCAGCTATTGTCGAGCTATTGTCAGGTGAACAATGGGGAGTTCAACACCTCGCAACAGCTATAACTGTGAAAAATAAAAACGTATTTACGATTATGCTTCTACACCTCACTCCGATTGAATATTTTAGAATAAACCGCCAACAAAAGTATTTTGAAACGTCACGGTAGTATTAGATAGTTTAAAAGTAAAATTATTACGGTTACTAAGTGTTTCTAAAATAATGAGTAATAGACCATCAATCTACAACTACGAAACCTTACAATGCACGTGGTACAATATGCTCTTTGCCCTTTTTGTTTTCTCTCTATTTATTTACTTTTTTCTTTTATTTTCTTAAACTTTTTCGATACTTGTATTTATAGATTGTGTATACATTAAAAAAAAATTTTTTTTTTCTCTTGGTATTGAATTGTTTTAGAAGTGTATATGATAAATTAATGTAATTAATGCATTAGTTTTGAAAAACATGATTTTTTTTGTTAGCAACATTTTTTTCTACTTTCATAACTTTACATTAATTTATGAGAGAAGAAAAAAATGTTGGAAACATAAAAAAAATATAATGTTTTTCTTAAATGAGAGAGAACTAGCTTACATTGTTATACATGCATTAATTAAATAAACCATATAATTGCCGCCGATACAACGGTGTTATGTTACAAGACGAACTTGGAAGCGAGCCACACACTACGGCTTCGTTGATCCTTTGACTCACATCAAATCATATTACCTTGAAAACGAATTATAAGTAAATAAAACAAAACTGCGCTTCGTTATGGCTTCTCTACCAAGATAAATATAAACTTAATTTACTTTATCGATAGCTAATTTTGTTAATACCTGTACACTTTATTATGAGAGTAAATAAAAGTCTAATGACAGAATAGCCTAATGCTTTTGTAAAACATATTTTTATTTACATACCCATCTAAAACGACAATTATTAATGATATAGATAAAACGAATACTTACTTATATCTGTAAGTGGGTACAGGCAAGTTAAGTTATTTTAAAATTAAGTTACATAAGAGTAAGTAGTCCATAAAATGAAAATTATGCTTAACTAAAATCTTAGTCTTATCGCTATCAATAAGTTTAAAGGTTATGTAACAGACGAGTGACAGTAATAGATTACGACGAATAAGCGCTTCTGGCGGTGGCAAAACTGCAACAACGCGATAAAGATCTGATTCAGCGGCTTTAATAAGTATTGAAAGACCAGGTGAACTGGTTAGCCGTAGACAACACACGCCAGACAATAATTGATTGCAATGGAAAATCATTTATAGAACTTACATTGATGTCTATCTTGGTCGAGTCTTGCCGCCAATTTCAAATGATTGTAGTGCGAAAGAGACATTATAATAAATCTAATGTGATCGCATAACTTTTGAAAGACAGTTATACAGTTTGATTTTAATTTTAAACTATTTACCTGTCAGCCTTTGAAGGACCACTGCTGGACATACGCCTCCCCTAATTTGCGCCACCCAGACCGGTTTTCGATTAATTAATTAATTAAATCAGTAATTTTCAAGAAACTAATTTTATTTATTAATTGAAAAACTAAAATATAGAAAAAGCGGCTTTGTCACATAAAACACTAAATATTTGTCAAAAGGTTACGTATTCGTTGAAAGTTACACCTGCAAAACAGCAAATTTATGGCCCTGCGAAATTTTTGCTTTTTAGGTGAATTTAGTCCAAGGCTCGGCTGTCCGTCCGTATATCAATCACAGAGCTGTATTTCTTGAACCTTTCATTGCAGGTAATAAATAAATATAATGTACTTATAACTCTTGACAGTTTTTCCAAATATTAATCCTATAAAGAAAAAACGTCCATGTCTATTAAAGTCTGATTAATGTAATAGAAGTTAGGTACAACATAACCATCTAAATAGATAGTATAATGGCAGCCGTTTCGAAACAATTTCTAAAACAGGTGAAAGAGATTCTCCACATCTATCTCTGAACGAGGCGGTCTTTCACGTCATCCCGCCATTAAGCTCCGATGGTGAAACCGATCAATTATTTTTCGTTCCGTAAAAAGACGCCAACGGTTCGGATATTAAACGATCGGTCGACGCAGAAGGATGGAGCGGGCGGCTGAACCTTTTGACGTAGCCCTGGTTATTTCTCTTCTTCGTTGTTATTTTCGTAATATCCAATATTTAAAACTTTATTTTCAAACGTTTACGATAGCATAGTTCTGTACAATACACGATATATCAAATAAATTGTAATTACCAATATACAATTAATAATATACAAGTAATATATTTACGCTGGTGAAATTATTTAATATTTATTTAGCTAAGCCAACCTTCTTTTTGGTCTCCGCTTCGATGACTCGGTGGTGCTTTTAGTGTTTGGTACTGATATACGAGATCCTTTCCATATGCACTGGACTGTTGGCAATGGTTTAAATTGGTAAAAATCTTATATAACCTGTGTGCTCGTTGACAGCTACTAAAAACATTAAAAGTTTATAGAAAGCTATGTGTAATAGCTTGAAAAATATGCTATTAGTAAGTTATTAATTCGCGCTCGTTGTTAAATTATTCAAGTTAAATCCGCAATGTAACCACGGTATAATATACGTTAACTGTAAAAAGTGGCAACATTCGGAAATTAAACGACCGAGTGACGGAGAAGGATGGAGCGTTCGAGCGGTGATCCCTTTGACGATCACCCCCCTATTTCTCTATGTTCTTATCGCTGCTACCCCACTCCCCCTTTCAAATTGATAATCAATTCAGCTGGCTTAGCTTGACTAGCAGCTCTGCTGAAAATACAGGTTATCAATGTCTGCTGTTATCATTTAAAGTCCGATATAACTTTATTGTCACTATTTGAAACGTTAAAGAGTTTCAGTATATAATTATGAGTTGAAAAAGTAAATGCATGTAGGAGTGAGAGATGATTCTTCGAAAGGGTCTGAGGTTTTCCTAGTCGAATTATGTAACATCTAACCGAATTTCGACAGAACATATGCACGGTGTTACGGCTTTAATTCGACTAGACCGAAATCAATTGGAGGGTTAGGATATCGCCCCGTATGTATGTATGTTCTGAGTACAAAGAACTTCTAAACTTCATAATGTTTTGACAAATGAAGTATTTTTAGAACATCTGCAGGTTATAGGCTGAAATCATATTAAATTCCACATCGCATCTTCTAGAAAAAGTAGTTATAATTTATAAAACAAAGAAAAGTACCACGTTGGGCAATATATGAAAGGACCTAATTAATACATTTCAAATATGTTCACGTTATTTCAGCACTGAATTTTCACGTGATACGATGTCATTGTCTTCTACACACCACGTAGCAGCATGGTCTTCAAGAAGTAAAACTTAGACGTACGGGTAGGACTGTGGTGTGGTAGTAGATAAATTGGTTTATATTTAGATACATACGTACATGTATTTTGAATTTTTATTAATTTGTTATAGATTGTGTTGCGACAGTGAGAAATTGCTCAGATAAAACGTAATAAATCAAATTTTGGCAGCCATTTTTACCGAAGGCCTACACTTAAATGAGTTTCGTTATCATTTCGTTACGTATATAATCTATAAACTTGGCGCTGTTTTAATTAAATTTAAATTAATTCGTTATGAATGCTTGAGGTTCGCCAAATATAAATAACGTACCTCAATATATTCAATAGTACAAAATTCATAATAACTTATACTTTTTAGAGACTTCACAACAAAATTACTTTATCGTCTATTACTATGACTTTCCTTTTATTGTTAAAATTTTTATTCACCAAAAGGAATTATTATGTATTTTTCAGATGAAGTTCTGAAATTATTCTATTTTGCTTTTTTCTTATTCTTTAAGAAGGTTAAGTTAGCTTTGTAGTTTTTGGTTGCCGCCAAGAGATTCGCTTTCAGCGATAACATCACCCATTGTAACTAATTGTATGTTCGTTCTGTGTGTCATTCTTTTCATGCTGTTGTACAAAGTGTTTAACATTGTATTGTTAAGTAACTACAAGATTTTATCAAAAATCTTTTAGATATACGGTTATCTGTATCACTCCAAATTATATGATAAGAATGGCAATACCTTATCTTTTCTTTGTAATTGTAATTTATATTTTTTGCTTATAAGAAGCATTGAGCTTGAAGTCGATTCCATCAGAACGCAAGTGTCTGTGAATTTCTAGACGGTAAAGTTTAATAACGCAGTAAAAAACTACCACAACCTTATTAAGTTACTTTAGTTTTTCATTCATGAATTGAAAAAATGCACTTAATGTGGATATTAAGAATAAGAGGCAAAAATATTCTAATTTGAAAGAAGACTTAGATACCTATTTATTTATATCACATAAACTTTTCATCAATATAAAAATCCAACGAAAGAACTAACTCGTTAGTTAATGGAAAGTGGTTATCTACGTCCATGGACCAATAATACGAAATGTGTCACCGACGGGTTGTCCGCTAAAATAGAAGCATCAGACCTGGATTATTACTGGATATCCTATATTTGATAGCTGCTTCGTCGTGTCGAGGTTATTTTCAAAACAGTAACTTTACTGTAATAACTAATGTTTTAGTATAATTCTATAGCTATTTGTTGAATTATGACTGAGCGAGTGACATTTTTTTGGTAAATTTGTAACGAAAAAATGTCACTAATTTTATGAATTTATCGATAAGGAAAGCTTTATTCACTTTTATTAAGGTTTATTTGTCCTTAAAATTATAAAATCATTCTTAGTTCTTTGTTAGTTACGTAACAAGCCTGGTCTTCACAGCTGTAACGTATAAACGACAGTGTATTCAAGCATTACAGAGGACGTATCGATTACCCAAGTACCCCTTCCCACCCAATACCGCCCACTCTTAGTGGTTTCTCTAAATTAACGATACCTCTTCAAAAGCGTTCCAGAATTACCCATGAAGTATGTGAATGTTGTGAAGTATGTAAATGTATAGGTTTAAGTTTAAATCCAGTGAGTTACTCTTTCTTACGTATACTGGAGGGTAGATGAAAAAGATAATGTTATATTTTTGACGGTAGTTGTTGTTACGACCGTTTTTAATACTCTATCTATCTGATATCTTCGAGTCAGTTGTCGAGCAAACCGTCGAAAACTTTTATTTGTTACTGTTTTGTCAACTAATTTATTCAGATATTAAAGATAGATCAAATAATCAAACGGCCGTTAAAGGTATTTAAGCGATCGAGATCAGACAACTTGAAAACAATATTATATATTTGTGGCGTTTCTGGCTACCATTGTAATTTAAAACGTCAATAGAAACTATTGCATCAAGTAGTTTATGCTATTTTACAGTTTTTTCCGTAGAAAACACCCAATTGACGCTGAACTCGTTGTCGGATTGAAATAAATCGAATAAAATGATATTTATCATCACGGTGCACGTTTTATTTGTAAAACTGTTTTGGGCAATGTTATTAGCGATTATTTTAGGAAATTACCTATTTTTATGAATAAATATTGGACTAGTATTATATTAGATGCTTTTCCGTGCGCGACTGTACAGACCACTTCGCACGAACTCAGACCGATGTAAACGTGAGAGGGGTCTAACAGTTGGTGCACATTTAATTTTGGTATTTTGAAGCGCGCGTTTAAAGAACTAAGGTATACTCACCGCATTTATATACACCTGTGACTCACGCGTTTATATACCTAAATATAACTTATTAGTTAACCTACCTTATTCTTAAACGCGCGATTCAAAACAACAAATCCAGTTGTTAATTGTAACATACGAAATGTCTACATAGAGTATTTGTTTTTAAATATGTTCGAATATCCGAAAGGTTTAAATTTTCGCTCTGTTATTGAAAGAGCGATGCGGAGTACGATTATCTGTGGTCATGCGTGATTTTAAAGAACCACGCACCGTGGGAAGTTGCAGCGGAAAATCATAGGTTTTGTTATCCATCCTTCATGCAGCTATACTCAATAACACTACAAACGTAACAGTTACAAGTTGGTACACGGTACAGCCAATATCCAATTAAAATTGAAGAGTAACACGATATCGTTTGAACGGCATGAAATTAGAGAAATGCCGTAAATGAATTGGTGTAAGAACGTATTAGGAGGAACCAATACTGTTGCCTTCAAAGCGCTTGCAAAGGAATTTATTCAAAGGTAGGTATATAATCGGAATGTTTACTAAGACGTTGCACTTATAAATTGATTACATAGCGTTGATTATTCTATTTGCGATTTTTATGCATAATATTTATGTTGTTGAGTTTTTGAGACACATTCTTATGATAAGGTATTTTATTTGCGATTTTTATGAATAAAAATTTTAGTGTTGTTGTGTTTTAGAGATTTTATAACTATTAAGTTCTAAGATTGGTATCATTTAGATTAACTTAGTAACAATCACCGCTGTCTGTTTGAACACCAAAATGTAAAAAACGTTCTCTAAGGATTATTATTAGGTTTTCATCAATACAAAGAGTCAATTTTGTTAAGTTTAGAAGAAACATAAAAAATATACAATGTCTGACAGAAAATAGCATGGATCCTTCTTTATGTCACTACTATTAGCAAACGCAAGGATATTTTTAAGACTGGCATAATTGTACTATGGTATTTACAATGCCAATGTTACATTTGAGTTAATGCTATAATTAACGGGTTAATCTTATGATTGGTTACGTGTTGTGTACAAATTTTTATTTCCCGTTAAATACTGTGTTAATTAGCGTGTTTCTTAGCACACTTAACGGTTGGCCATATCTGCGTAATGTCATTGTTGGCGCGCTAGCTAACACGTTTGAATCCAGATATGGCAGCGATATAACACAATAATAGTAGGTGTATGTTGTAAAAAATGGCAAAATACTCGATTCTTTCGTTATATCTTTACTTACACTGCGAATACTATCTATTTGATGGATGCGCTATCATTCATTATTGTTCTTGTCTACCGTGCAAGGAAGTTTGGAGTTTTCTGGAGTAACTTTCATATTTATTTGGTTGTTCTTTAAAATAGTGATGTGAGACAGTCAAATAAATGCAAACAGTTCAAGTGCAATAATATAAAATACAGAGAATATTGTAGTCCAGATCAGTTAATTATTACTCTTAGAATAATTTTAATACGATTTCCCGATTCTATTTCTAGGTGTGCGAGAGGTGTTTTATTCGAGTCGTTGAATATTTGTGATGTTTTGTATATGTCTATGCCACCCGCAACACAGCCATTCCAAGGACACGTATATATATAAAGAGTATTATGTTTTCCAATTAGTTAACCAACAATTCAGGTTATTGTAGTGTAATCACAGAAAACAGTTAAATTCGATAAAGAAAACGACGTGTACAAATTACTATAATAATTAAAATAAGATAAGTTGAATGCCTCATCTAGAGGAAAACCCAAACGTAATTTACAAGGGTTATAATAAAACTTTTTATCACAAACTATGTAACTATGAGAAAACATTTGAATTTTCAAATGTGCCTTCATGTTACTGTTAACCCTCCGAGAGCAGGTGTAATGTAGTTTTGGAGAATGCAATTAGTTCCGCGCTGAGAGGCGACGTGCCGCAAATTATCACCTGACTTGCTGTCTCATCGGCCTTAATGCAAATGCGTCGCTAGTCGCAACCCTGCCCTGTTCCACTCACACGGTTCCTACACTCAGATCACTTACTAACTTTAACTAACAATACGATAGCCAATTATTGGATTCTTTACAAACGTCTGCGCATAACATGGGGCAAGATAACATCGATTATAACATTTATTATAAATAAAGTATAATGTTTCTTCACAACAGAGTATTTTTTAATAAATAACTCGTACGCTAAGACTTTTGTTTTAAAAAATGAACGAGAGTTTCCAGCCAAGAATTTTTGTCGTTATAGCTTTAATTCATCTTTACTAATTATACTCAAGTCACTTAGAAACGGTAACTCCGTTTCCGGAGTTAAAATTATAATTATACTTTATTTGTAATAAATAATCTCAGTTTTAAATCGTAATGATATCTTTCTTATTACGAATTTAGCATATTGTAAACCCTTCCTATATATAAACTAGTTACTTGATGTTATATAAGGTAAATAATAGGGTATGTAGAAGACGGAGTGAGTTCGCTAAGGGTCTTTGCACAGTAAGTTAGTCGGGTAGCTCGCTATCAGTATTGACCGCAGCTGACTTTGATCAATGCTCACTGGCTGCATTCAGAGGCACATGCCTGGCCGTCTACAACAGCATTATACACGATCACTATCAGCAGGAATAGCAATCCATCAGTAGATATTCACGTATCATGTTTCTCTAATTACAATATTACAACTGATCAACTAGTATATAATTAGATTAGAATGATATGCATTGCAGAGACATAAAACATTGTAGCAGACGCTTTGAAAAAAATTAAATTGCATTTTTGAAATTAAAAACGTTTTAATGTTGTTTAATGCTGTCATTAATGCTAATTGAATTTTAGATAGCAATAATATATATTTTCTTTTATAACTAATATATATATATATAACTGAGTAGGTAAAGAGCTTACCAGTGACCTGAGGGTTATCGCCGTCTATTGACATCAGTAAGTTTGTGTGGTAGGTATTACTGATGCGTTCTTAACCAAAAGAAAATATAATAGAGGAAGGACTGGATTTGAAGCTTCCAGGTACAGGACAAAATCTTTTGGTGGTTGAATCACGTAATACGATGAGCTATCAGGCATCGCAAAAATATTAATAAGGATGAAACCATGTAATTTAATAATACTATTACTAATGATAAATCTTACGTGAAGTACTACCAAGCAAGGTTGGCTTGTTCAATTGTTCTTCTTACAACACTCGTGTCTATCGGTATGGGATTAGCGTCAGTATCCTGGGCCGTCTGAATACACGCAATATCTATTCCTAAAGTTCTGTGAATCCTATCTCTTTTGTACGTTTTATGTACATATTGGTTATCGTTGTAGGAGGCAATGGTGTTTGGAAAAGAAAAGCCGTAAAAAATTATTGTGATGCAAGACATCATCTCTCATTACATAATTTCTGAATAAAACTTAATCTAAGAGATTGAGACCTTAATGACTTTGTAGTTTTTGAAATTACTTTTTACCTCTTAGGTCGTGGTATCCTGGTTCTATACTGCTCTCCAGTTCTACCTCCTCATCGTCCCTATAAAAACCCATGATAAGTTTAATTTAATTGCGTAAAAATATATGTTAGCACACGGCAACAGAATAATAAAAAAAGAAATAATTTGATATTATAAAGATTTTATAATATAAAGAGACAGAGAGAGAGAGACGAAGTCGCTTGGAGGAGACGTAATACTTTTCATTGCTTGACAAGCTCCATAAAGTAATTCTACTACACTCCTACCCCAAGTGGATACGTAGTATAGTAAGTATGTTTAAATGAAGCTGCAGTAACTTCCTTCATCCAGTATCAGCCGCTTGCGACGTTGACGAATGCGAGATTCTGATACAGCTACACTATTCACCGCACTCAGAAAAATCTTGTATGTGGCATAAAACTAAGTGTTTCAATTTGGATTAGAGTACTTGTACTTTAGAGTTTCGCAGGAATGTAACGCATACTTACTTATAACGTACTTTTGAAGGTATATACTATTCTATATAATAATTAAACGATCTTCAAATTCTATTTAACTTATAGGATTAACTTAAATCTTTATCTCAAAAAAAGATGAATCTCACAACATCATCCACAAAAATATTGTTTTCATATTCATATAAACTTTAATCCCCATTTTACCCCTTAAGGAGATTAATATCAAATACGGTTTCGCAGTTTCCTCCCAAATTATAACAGCGCATCTCATGCTTTTCGGTCTACTCATTCAGGTTGGGTATAGTCTGGCAGTCAGTTATATTTAGCGTGTTATTAAACACTACTAAGGGATCATCCATAAATTACATGAACTTATATTCGTAGTAAAAGCTAATGTTAATAGGACTAACTAAATGCAGTTCCTCCTACAACCTTATTCGAAGTTTGTCGCAGATGTCCACGAGTGGCATTGGATATTGGCACTACAAGCTCGTTTACTATTGGTATTACATAAAAAAGATCAAACTGTTGTGATTTATAGTTTATAGTATATATTAATGATGATATAATATGATGAATGATTAACTGAACACATATAAATATTGCATGACGTGTTTCATTCAGCGTTTCGAAGGGTCAACCGACAGGCGCCTGGGCGTAAGCCAAAGTTGTTTGTAACGTCTGAGAGGGAGGTGCGAACAAAGCCTTCCATGAAAGCCTCCTGACGGTGATAGATGCGATAAGCTCGGATGCAAGTTAGCTGCTTGCGTAGCAGCAGCGCGCTGGTGATTTCGTGTAAAGTTATGGTGTATAATATATGCTTTATGTATTTTGTTAAATTATACATACAGTTCATTATATTATTTGTCACGAGCAAACAGTTTTGTTGTAGTTTGTGTTTTGCTAGTATATATGTAAGGAATAAGGACTACACTTAAAATTAAAGATTTTAAGTTCAACCTTATGTATATAATTGAATCATTTAAAGGTTGATATATATATTCCTTAAGGGTATTTCTTGTTTATAATATTTGGTGCATTTGTTAACAGGCATTTACTTCACATCCACAAAAGATATACCTATACAGTTAGAAAACAGCGCATAATTCTTTGTCACAAATTGTACAGATATAATATAATGCCTCAAAATATTCTCACAGACAATCAAAAAAGTGGGAAAATAATGTGTCAGCTGAATAAAGGTATAATCAAGTTGAAAAGCACATTTAGACTTTTAAATTTCAAATATATGATAATGAATAGAGTTATTTCATATACAAAGGTTGCATTAAATTCAATATTAAGAATACTTGCAAGGTGACGAGATAAAGAAGAAAATAGTAGCTGCTAGCGAAGGTTGCTTGTAACGAGAAGGGGTGGAGGAGAACAAAGCCTTCCGTAAAAGCCTCCGGACGTTGATAGATGCGATAAGCTGGGATGCAAGCGAGCTGTACGTTTCTTGTCGCAGTTCTCTTATACTAATTCTGTGGCAAATTTAATATTTTCTGGGCATTGTCTTTTATATACTTTTATTTAAAGAATGATACTTACTAGATGCAAAAGATAAAAATTAGAGTAGAAATCGAACCACCTTTGTTACAATATAATAAAATTATACTTCTAAAATTTAAATTTGGAACATTACTCATAAAAAAGCGTAATTTGCCATTGCCAGATTAAAATGACCTGTCCCACCTGCGTTAACGTTGGGGTAATGGCAACGTCTGAATGCACCTTGATTAACACGTTAAAATTAACGCGTTAATTGCTTGGCTATATTAATGGAGTTTTATACAAATTTTACTTTTCGTTAATTTGTGGGTCGAGTTAACAAAGTGTAATGATTCAAGTAACCAGGATAATAAGTAGCTAATATTTTTCTGACATCTATGAATAAGTTATTTCACTTCAGTTTATACATTAACGTTATTTATTACACTTTTTACATACATAAAAAATAATTTTATAGATTGTTTTTAAATATAAGACCTTGTTAAGTTGTATTCATAATTCTATTTCTCGTGAACCTTGATAAATCGGACTCATAAAAAAGCAGCTCATGAATTTTGGCACAGTTTAAATGTACTGAATGTTTCTTTATTGAACAATTCAAAAGTTAACCCACCGCAAGTGTGGTGAATGCTCATTTTGATGATTATTGAAGCTTACGTAGCGAGACACGAAAATACAAAGATTGATGAACAGATATGAATGTAACTCCTACTTTACAGCCTATTTTGGATGATAATTTGATGGTATTTGTCACAGGACAAGAATGTATTTATGACATCGATTTAATTATGATGATGGAAATAACTACAATAAGAACGATAATGATAATAAGTTTTAAAGCAGGTAGATTGATTTTTGATAAGCAGCTAAGTTTATAATTAACAATATTAAAGTAGGAAGTATAAATATTAATTACTATATTCTATTCCAAAAACAAAGAAAATATAAATAGAACATTAGCACAAGCTCCCGTTATGGAACACTGAAACGCAAGCCTCGTGTATTATTTAACATGTGACATAAAGTGCTATACGCTACCATTATAAACTTTAAAACGTCTAAACAAAAACAAAACGGGTCACAGCGCGAGTTCGGAACTACCTAATCCATATTGCACGCTCACGTAGCTAGACACGAAAATACACCGGTCGGTCTGCGGCACGGCACCGTAAATGCATTTTCTTATAATTCAGAGCCGTCACGTAGCCATGCCCCGAACCCAGCCCCAAAGGCAAAGCTCGTCTACACAAGAACGCAGGCGAATTTGCAGTTACCTCTTTTTATCTCATGCGCCAACCCATAAAACTGGATAAGAAAATTGCATTGAATAGAAACGTGATACTTTTTGCTAAGATATGTTGTTTCAAATGCAAGGGATTGAATGATTGATTTGTTAATTTGGTTTTTGTATAGTCTTATTTCGGTTTTTATACTATGGATTTATATATTAAAGGTATAATATCATGATATTATGAAATATTTTATCTTTAGTTATTAAGTAATTGTATTTTTTTACGTTATGGTATTTTAAAATTCACAGTCGTAATTATTTACCTGGGAAAATTGGAAAGGTGTGACGTAGACAAAATCCAAATCAATAAAATATATTTCCTATTTAAATGTATACTCACTTAATTTAAATATTATTTATTTTTATTTTTTTAATTATTTTAAAACAATACAGACTACAATGAAATACATTCCTAAAAACAATTCAAATAAGTCATCTATAACAAAATAATTCCAGGTAACCATAGCATACAAAGGAATATTGTCGTCTTGGTATTCCCTTTAAAGTTTCAGCTGTCATAACTGAGCAAGTGAGCACAGACACTGTGCGAATATTTTATTTGGGCAGTGTGGGGACGTAACCACCCTGCGCCTATACCCCAGTGGGGAGGGGGGGAGTCGGAGGGAGTCGGGAGCTCTCGACGTTGATCGATGCACGTCTTGCGCCGGAGGCTGCACCCAACGTAATTCATTAAACGCTGAAACTGCAAGCGGATTTTGAGTATTAAAACGATTTCTCACGGGGGTGTCCGGCTTGGTCGTGCCTTTGTGTACATACGCTTAAAAGGGTGAGCTTAGCAAAGCGAATTTATTAATGAAGCTAAAACGGAATGTGAGTCGTTAGCTCGATCTAATAAAACAGCTCCAGTCTAGGTTGGACGAGCAAACTTCAGGGATAATTTTATTGAGGCTTCAATTTGATGGACTCTTATTAAAATTAAGTGGTCTGTAGTTATTTTAGATAATAACTTTTAAAAATCCAGCATTTTCAAAAGAACTTGAAGAGCTGTATTTTTTGCTTATAATTATGCGTAAAGTTGATTAACCAAAAGATAAATTGCTTATTTATCAGTAGTATTTCAAAAATATTAAGAATTAAATGAAGGAATTTTTATTTGCTCTTACGTACGTACATAATGATATTTGTACTGTCATTATATCAGTTTACAACTATGTTATCATCCAAAGCTTGTAGATGGCCCTGTATCAATCACCAATCATCAATATTCCACGATATTACACGATACCATCAGCCCAATTTTCTCACATTTGAATATTTTCTAGAACGCTAACCAAACCAGCTGAAATATATTATGATTATAAAAATACATTTAAATTTACAACATTTTTCAACATTATATTTACCATTACGTCGGACCCTGTATGAAAGTCTGAAATTGTATATAACGAGTAGGTACATACATTTTAAGTATGGTTAGTGTTAAGGCAGTTTTTGCAGCACCTGCATCAATCAACGTCAGTGCAGCAGGACAGGGGAGGGGGCGCCGCAGGGAGTGGGAGGCGAACAAAGCCTTCTGTAAAAGCCTTCGGACGTTGATAGATGCGATAAGCTGGGATGCAAGAAGCTGTGTACATTTCTTGTCGTGGTTTCTGCAGAGTAGCGCAGAGCGAGTTATTCCTTCGGTGAGGTATCGTTTAGCATGGAGACAATGATATTATATCATTGAAGCATTGAGTTGCATTGACAATGTTGACACGGTTCTTTACCGGCTTTCGGGATACTTCGTGTTTCTATCTATTCTATTATAAATATTACAGGAAAAAATATTGATTGATATAGTGTTAAAGCATTATAAACCTTGTTGCGCAAAGATTACCTGTTCTGATCTATATATTGATACGTGAAGAGAAACCTATGTAGTCTTTTATGAACAACTAATGCACGAAAATGTTAGGGATTTGGTACAGTTAATGGTACATGCAGAAGAAGAGTAGTAAGCTAGATTTTATATATAATAAATATAATGTATATAGGTTTAAAGAAAAAAAAATATATGAAAGTGCCAATCTGAAATAATCCCTTAGGATATAAAATCAAGGTAAAATGTTGACCGCAGAGCGAGTATCACTGGTCTATGTATTAATACGTGAAGGAAAAATCTTTACATATCTTTATAGTATATCTTTCTTCGTATATCTTCGTACATCTTTTCTTAGTATATCTATATATCTTTAAAGTAGGAATGTAAGATTTATTACATTTAATGTATACACGGAGAAGAAGTGCAGAGAACTAAACTTTATATACATGTTATAAATACATTTATTAAAGTAAATACAATAGTAGTGTTATTATAAAATAACCCTTTTACAATATGAAATTCGGTTACACATATGACCTGCCGTGGTTGATTCAGCAAGTTTGATTAATGCAGCATGAATTGATAGTAACCGTTGATAATTTCAGTTAATGATATTTATGTATAAATTTTCAATCAGAACATACTATTATTGTTATTTCTTGTTCTGATTCTTGAATGAATTGATCGGATTAAAAAGAACCGTATAGTAGGAAAAATGTTACATAGAAAATTAAAAACATAAATGTTTTAATGTAATAACCAAAACTGATTTGTCCCCAAAGTCTGGTTTACCCCCCCGTGGCTAAAAAGGGACTGTTTACCCCCCCCCCCCCCTTTAAGTCAGAAGTTGGGTACGCCCATGGACGAACACGTGGCGGTGTCACTATGACGCTCATCTAATGTGTTGCCGGCCAACACTGAAGACAGTAAGAAGTGCATGCGGACTCATGCGGCGTTTGAACCCAAGTGTAACCCTGAGCAGTAACAACGTTTAAACCACTAGGCAATATTAATTTGCTGTTTTACGAGTTTCTTATGCCTCGTTACAATGTACTTAATTGTTTCTCCGTCACGTACTACAAAGAGTAGGCATGTGATGTTATTATAGTTATTCCAAGACAAATATTTACTCAAGAAAATAGACATTAAAATCGATGTGTTGTTACGATACGATGCTACTTTATATTTTATCGAGTAACTAATTAGGTACTTTAATTAATGTTGATTGTTAAGTATGTTGTCAAGTAGTACCTGAGGGCGGCCATTGGCGTAGTAAATTGCTACGTGAATTATTCATTTGTTTACCAATATTATCTTGTCACAGCGCGCGGCTGGACTTATACATGTCGCATAGAATGACAACAATTAACGATGAATGATGTCATACGTACGCATGTTTCCATAAGAATCGCCTATATATTTTTAGAGTTATAGTTCAATAGAACAGAAGCGTGAACATAAAGTTTTATTGAAAACACGTGAAGTTTAATGGGTACATTACGTAACTTTGTTATTATACGATGTTATTACTTATTAGTTACAGTTTATATTCAAGATATGCATATAGTAGATATTGCATGCCGTTCGGATCTTGACAGTGAGTAAAATAGCCAAAACATTTCATTGGGGTGAAGAAAATATCTTTCAGCATTTTGTCGAGATTAATTTGCGCGGAGGAGCGTGGCGCCAATGTAGACGTCTAGATGGCGCCACTGAGCACCTCAGAGCGCTGCGCTTTTACACCGTTGCCCAACTTCCGACGGCATATCGGCTTGTTGTACACCGAAAGCTCGTACTTTTAAACCTTGACTGCTTCACCATTACTCTATATGTTTTGTATAAGGTAGAACGAACACGTACAAAAATGATCCATGTTGCATTAAGATTTATTAATGATAAAAATATTCATATTTTTACAGTGCTTTATAAAGATATATTAAAGTATGTAATCCTATAAATATACAAAATTAAAAAAAAAAAACTAGAATCGCAATGCAGTCTTGCCATCGCCAACTATGTGAGATCCCTTGTACCTTATTGGTCTTAAGCCTAAGGTCTTTTTCTACAATTAAGGTCGAAAATTACCTGAATGGCTTCTTTTGTTTTTCTTGCTTTTGTTTGACTTGGAGGGAATACTTCTGTAAATCCAGAAAATAAACGTAGTAATTATTAGAAAAAACTATAAGATCACAATTAATATTCAAAGCTGCATTTAAATACCCAAAGAGATTTTGCTCAATGTTATTGAAAACTAAATAAGACTAATACGAGGTAGATTATCTATTTTCTGTAATACAACATTGTTTAAATATATACTATGTTTTACATTTAATAATGAAATATTAATTAATATAAGCCAACTAATTACTATGGTTAAAAAATATACGTTAAATTATTATTTCAATCAAGTAGTACGTTCTTGCTCTTGATGTACCACAGCCGAATAGGGTTCTTTGTCCACGCGCGACGAGTTTTTTAAATAAATCTCTGCCTAATGTTTCGTAAAGAAATCGATTTTAAGAATGCAATTTAAAAAAATTGCTAGCATGAACATACAGTAACTTGAGTTTTAGGTTTTATTTTATATTGTTAATTAATGTTATTAAATTGTTAAATTATTACATAGATAACTTAATGAGAGTTATTTATTGATATTAATTATATATTTATCGGTAAAATATATATATATACTATATTGATACATCGCAAGCCTATAATTATGTACTACTAGATCTCTCCTGTTGAAAGTTGCTCAGTTCTATACCACCACATAAATCAAGACACCACTTGCATGTCATTAGGGTATTTTATCCACCTTATTTTTTCGTCTCTCGGGGGGACACATTCAAAAGGTAACCCGTAACGTGGGAGCGACATAGGGTTATGTGGGATTTTTACTGCACTAAAACCCACCCGGTGGCCTACCTCAACGTTAAGTAGAGGACTCCGGGAGGAACACAACCAGAGTACTCGGAGCGCTGTGTCAGTTAGGTTCTGCCTGCGAGGGACTCTAAGCCACGTCGCGAGTCTTACCACTTCATGTCAATACGTGGCATACATATCCAACACTCCAGCCGCCCACAATCCCCAAAACCCCCTCGTAGATCGTATTCTGGTCCGGAGCGTAGAAGGACAGGTTATTTAATCCACCTGGGTAACTACCAGCCTAGGTATCGACGCTTATGTTCTGTAACGCTTATGTTCTTATTCACAGAGTTAGGGCGTTTATACTTTTCAGCATCAATATGACACAACCTTCCCAAACATAACTTTCCCACTGTTGGGCTTGGGTCTCTTCTCACAATACAGGCTATTATTACATTGGCTAAGTGTGAATTGGCAGACACACACCTTTCAGAACGTTATAGATAACTTTTAGATATGCAGGCTTCCTTCACTGGAGTATGTGATAGTTAACTTTAATCCGTACATG